>JAVLVB010000437.1:470462-495333 GCA_032876305.1 Orestias chungarensis | reverse complement strand
ATATATATATATATATATATATATATATATATATATATATATATATATATATATATATATATATATATATATATATATATATATATATATATATATATATATATATATATATATATATATATATATATATATATATATATATATATATATATATATATATATATATATATACATATATACATATATATATATACATATGTACATATAAATATTTGTAACTTGGTTTTGAACAGGGCAGTATATGATATTGTAAGATATAGCACCCTGCTTCATGTAGTCATATGAATTATTTTAAGTGATTTTGTTTATTATACTACATGTAAAGCTGTTGTAAAAACATGAGTAAAAAAACAAAAATTAAGTTATTTAGAATTATATTTTAACAAAATGCCATCATGATTTAAAAGTAGAATTAATAATTTTAATAACTTCAAGTACTTCATATAAGGGTAACAAAAAAGGTAAATATTTTTTGGTAGCAAAATAAACACACTCACTGACAAAAAGAATGAGTAAATAATTCTTGAGTTAGTTTTTTGCTAACGTATTAGTGACAAAACACAGTTTCCCAATAACTAGACAGTCCTTATTTTTTTTTTCAACAAGTTTGGACTTAACATGAACTGAATAGAGGGCCACTAATGGCAGCCTTAATTGTCTTAACATTTGGACATGAAGTGCTGTGGAGAAGTAATGAAACAAACCTGATTGCTCGGCTCTAGACCCCATGGATGAAGAAGTTTGCCTTCTAACATAAGAATCCACTCCTATTTACAATGACTCTAAAGTGAGAAGAAACTGCAGCAAGGAAAACATGGATCCAAAATAAAATTCCTTTCACATTCAAACCTCTCTTTCAACAATTGGCAGAGCTGCCACTTTGACTTCATTAGAGCAATTTATCACCCAGCTTGAGCTGTATTACCCGTCTTTCTAATTATACATGAAAAGCAGGTACTCATGGAAAATTATTTGAGGAGCTGGTTTCTTTCACCTAATCTACTAGCTCAGTATTAAAGGATGCTAATTTTCACCCAAGCATGCTCCGACTTATTGGTTTTTCATCTGTAATTGGAAGATTTGTCAAGGTCGAAGCTGACAAGTGAGCAAGTGGGCGTCTCTTATGGCAGGAGCATGGACGCAGAGCAGATAACAAGGACTATGTTCTACATGTCATCAGCATTGTTAAGGCTGTGTATTGAGTACACTCACTCCTACCTCCTGTGTGTGTATTTATGTACTTGAGACAAGTGGAAAGCTTTTGTGCACTTTCATGAAACATAGCTCAACAACATTCCATTTTATCATCTAGTACTACACTTTTAAGAGACCTAATTTGAATTTGGGTGAATTTCTTTTCAGAATAGGGAAATCCAAGAAATCAAGCAGCTTTACCTTTAGGGTATTAAAACTAAAGTAAATAAAATAAACACATACAAAAATATCAAAGGTTCTTACACTTTTTGGACTTCTATTTTGGATGTCACATGTGTTTGGCTTCAGAGAAAACTCTACACCTTAAAATGCATTATATTATTATTATACTACTTAGATGTGTCATGAAAAATAGAAGTATGTCACTAATATATTCCTCTTTCTTTGATGTTATCAACACTGTCCTGTAATATGCCAATAGAGAATATTTTTTAACTATATATATAGTTTATAGCTGTTTTAGTCTTAATATCTCTTCTTAGCTGTTTATGAATTGTATATATGCCAAAACAATTGAGATTTTCCCACAAATAACTGTGTGGATGTCACATTTTTTTATTTCTCTAAATGTTCAACAACCTCTTTTTGCAAACTGCTCAGCTCTCTTAATCCAAGCTAATCTCAAAACTAAAATGAACAAAGAAAATGTAGTTATATTTGGTACTGAGTTGGGCTTAATATATACAGCACTTGTCTAATCATACCGACCACTCAAATTGCACACACATTCATTGATTTATTCTCACAAACACACACGTGATAGGAAGCAGTTGAAGTCTGAACCTGCAAACTTCCAATTGCAAGACAACTACTCTAACCTCTTTGCCAAAATCACAGTCATGAATTCATGTTAAATTTCCCAGTGGGGACTCTAAAAGCTATTTGAGGATATGTTTTTTGAATTACTACGATAATACCACACAGCCCTACCTGAAAAAAGTGAGTTTATTACTGGAGGAATTGCAAACACACTACATAATCTTTTTCTACATGCAGTCTGGATGTTCTGTCACTGCATACATGGTTGTTTCAGATACACTGGCATGCTCCAACAACTTAAAAACAGGACTACTATAGCAATTGATGTCTCTAAATTGCTAGTTAAAATCTCTTCTTGGTCCTTGGTGTCATGGCTATTAGTCACATGTGTCATTCCTGTCCTGTGGGTGTACCCCACCTACTCACCCAGTGGTCACTGAAGATATGTCTAGTGTGATTTAAGTGCTTTTTAATGTGTGTCAAAATTTAGGTATTTTCTTGTAATTGTCGTTTTTCTTAGTAAGAACAAAAAACAACATACTTTAAATGTTTTCCTGAGATAATTAGTGTTAAAGTTAAAATTTAGCAGGCGCTTTTATCGAAAGTGACTTACAAAGAAGACAGAATTTTGCAGTCGTTATCAATCTTACTATAAGCTATCTAGAGGAAATCCCTGGTCACATTCAGTGGTGACAGTGAAGAGATAAATGGAAGTACAAAAAGATTAGTAGAGGGGGTATAGAGGTATGGGTAAGAGTCAGGACAGGAGATACTCTGTAAAGAGGGGGAAAGTGTAGAAAAGTAACATATTTATTTAGCTGGATCCTCATCACAATGCATATGAAACTGGGTCTCTAACTCCTAGTGTACCCTCTGTCTGTCTGTCAGTCTGTGGATAAAATGGAGTTTCCGCATGAAACATGATTTCTTTCAGAATTGAGAGATTTATTGTGGTAAGACACAATGTCTGTGGTAAGTCCATTAGGGTGGAAAACCTCTCATGCCAGAAATCTCCACTCTCTTTAGGAGATGAGAGCGTCTTGAAGGTACAAGGCAAACCATCTAGGAGAAACTGACAACAATAGTTAAAATGACATTGTACCCATTAGAAGCAGGGAAACCAGGATCAGCGATGTGACGGATACAGAGTGGACCCAACAATCCCAACGGTAGATGACGAGGTTACTGCCAGGAAGTGATGAGTGGAAACCTGGGTCGAGGGTTGTAAAAAGAGGCTTGTTATGTGTTTGCTCTTGTCCGGGTTTTGAAGCTTGAAAATGAGAAGATCCACAGAGGGAAGATGGTGAATGCAGAGAAGTACTGCTGTGGTGGTCTGAGTGTACATCATTATTGATGCTGCCATTAAGGAAGAGGAGTGGCTGCCAGACACGAAGGGAATGAATGCAGTAAGTTGTAGTGGTAGAAATTAGTGGCTGAAAAATCTTAACAGAGAACTGGTTGCTTGGGTATTCACTGGGAACATCGCAAAGGAAATTGTGAAGAATTATTCATTTGCTCAGAAGTACTTGATGTTACCACTTGGTGCAACACTCAGGCACTGAAGGTCTCAGGCACTGAAGGTTTATATAACACACGCCACAAGTAACAAGATGCACCTCTGAAGAGCTGCAGCAGCAGATAGCGGTCTTGGATATGGGTCCCTAGAGCAATGGGCAGAGCTCCTTTAAATAGGAAAGACATAAAACCTAGTAAAGTGATGGTTAGAGAACTCAGTGAGACAGCTTGAGGTATACAAATGGAGGAGCCTGGCAACAAGACACAACTGCGGATTATGACAAGTGGGGGAGAGCTCCAGCAGCAGAAAGCAGCTGCAGCATTCCAAAACTCACTCTTACATCACTATAGGAGTGGCAGATTAGAGACTCTATGTTATGATAGATATCCACGAAAAGATAGTGAGATGCTGTTTTTCACCCAGCAGAGAGCCCGCCCGACACCCGAGAGGGACAGGCGACCCCAGACAGCCAGCCGGGGTGGATCGATACACGCCCCAGTGCCCCAAGCACTGCACCCCAGGGCCCAGTCTGGCTGCAGGTGAGTGCAGCAGTGAGATTTAAGGAAGGGTGAGGAGGGGGCAGGGCACAACCCCCCAACACACAGGAATAGCATGGAAAGGCAGAGGACACACAGGCCTAGACCCAGCCCCATTCACAATCATACATGCTCACACACTCACTCCCTCACACAGTCACTCAAGTTATGGATGGGGTTGGTGGGAACCAGCCTTTGGTGCAGCCCAGTGGGCGGCCCCCGGGACAAGAAGCACCCCCACGGACGCCGTCTCCACCGCCCTTAGCCTGCAGACCAACCCCCCCCTGCCCCAACCACAGGCCCTCAGTGTCAGGACATGCAAGGAGCCGGGAGCCGCACTGAACCGGCAATGTGATGCCCGCTCTCCAGCTGCAGCACAGGCCCCCGCCCCAACCGCCCTGTGTTACCCCTTTTCCACCAAGAGCTGGTTCCGTGCTGGTGCTACAGCCGGTTCGCCGCTTATTCCAGGCGCAAACCGACAAAGAACCGTTTGTTTTTCCACACACTGGCACTGTTGCTGGCCAGAAAGCTACATCTTGTATGTGTACGTCACCATTACCCAGTAGATTTAGCTTCAAATCCAACCGCCACAAGACCACAACAATAATTTTTAAGCTTGTTAATAATTTGCTCACCACTGCTTTCAGACCCTCCTGCAGCCATCTGAAACCATTTAAGGACTGTCCCCCTGACACCCTCAGTTTTCTAGACGTGATAAAAGAAATGCATAGTCCACTGTGTGAAAAGCAGCTGTGAGATTAAAAGCAGTCATTAAAAACCTTAAGAAGTGCAGACCTCAGTGCTATGAAAGGCTTTATAGCCTGACTTGAACGGGTCGAAAATGCCATTGGTGTCTAAAAACGGATGTAGTTGGGTAAGGACACATTTCTCTAAAATCTTGGAAACCAGTGGTAGTTTAGAAATTGGACGATAATTCGCTAAAATCAAGGGTTCAAGACCGTTTCTTTTAATAAGAGGTTCAACTACTGCGTTTTTAAAAAATATGGGAACAGTGCCCAAGACCAGACTTTTGTTAATTATATCCCTGGCAAAGGAGCCAATAGTGTCCCCGACCTCTATAAAAAGACGAGTAGGTAAAAGGTCAGTGGGACAAGAGGAGGGTTTAATTCTGCTAACTATGCATGTGAAGTCAGACAGTGGCATAGGTTCAAATTGGTAAAAACCATCCGAGCACTCAGGATTCCTCTGGACCTCCGAAACACATATTGATGAGAGACATATTTTGGCTCCAATAACAGTAACCTTGTCATTAAAATAAGAAAGGAATTGTGGGAAGTGGGATGATTTGGATTAAAAACAGAATTAATAGTTTTAAAAAGAACACAAGGCTTGCTGAGATTATTCATGATTAAATCAGAGAAATATTTTGTTTTCTCAGCTTTAACATATGTTAAAATATGCTGGTAATGCCTCCAGCTCTTTTTAAGAATCTGGTAGGAAATCTCCAGACGGTCCTTTTTCCACCTCCGACACTCACGCCACCCACCCGCATGACGTCATTGAGCCAAGGCTCCTGTCTTGGCTTGCAGAGCGTGATTCTAAGTGGAGTGACACTGTCCAGAACATCAGTACAGGTGGAAATAAAAGAATTCGTAAGTTGCTCGATATTCATGGATACAGTGGAGCTCAAAAGGCACTGAGCCGCTGCGGTCAAGAGAGGGTTAAAAACTGCTGCAGTGTTAGAATTAACAACACGACCACGACGCACAGCTGGCAACTCCGTGTCAAAGGTTAAACTAAAATTGAACAAGACAGGATGATGGTCTGAGAAAACGGCATCCTCAACCACAACATTGTCAATATAAAAGCCCTAAGAAAATACAAGATCTAAAGTGTGCAAACTCTTTGGCCATAGGTTTGGACAGACAACATAGATGCACATTAAAATCTTTGACAATCAAAAATGTATCATAACGTGAAAGAAGGATAGCAACAAACTCAGCAAAACAATTATTAATAAAATCTTTGTCATACATTGGCGGCCTGTAAATGACAGCGAACAGTAATGGACCGGTCTGTCGCACTCGTAGCTCGGAACAGCTGAGCTCAAAGGAAGAAGAAGACCACTTAGTGACCACTTTATAATGAACAACTGGGGTTTCTTAGTATTCTAAAGTTGTTACAGCATATTTGCGACCAAAAATTGTGATCTGATTCTAAAGATAAGTCTGTCTCCCATTTTAAAAATTGTAATGAAATGGAATTGTCTGTCTTGGATAACAGTTTGTATATTTTTGAGAGGTACCCTGCAACGGAGTTGTAGATGTAGTTGCTGTATTAATTACTGCCTTTATTTGGTGGTATTCTAAATATCAGTTAATATTTATTCCATATATTGTTATAAGTGTATCAAATGAAATAAATTTACTATGTTGAGCTATGTGTTTCAGAGTCTGTATTCCTTTGTTTTTCCATACTGTAAAGTTTAGCATTTTTTTGTTTTGCAGGATGTCAGGGATGTTCCAAATGGGCGTTAATTTACATGTAAAGAGTAAGGATTTGGTTATTTTAAGAAATTTCCACCAGGCTGAGAGAGGAGCTAATGTTGATGCTTTTAAAGCATTTTTGATGTTTAATGTTCGGGCTAATAAATAGAAAATCACAGATTTCCAGATTATCACAGAATGTTTGTTCTATATCCCTCCATTCTTCATTGTGGGTTACTTTTAAACCAATGTGAGATGTATTGAAATCTATTAGCTAGAAGATGGTGCTGAAAGTTTGGTCATTCTAAACTACCACAATCGTTACCTTTTTGTAGCGTTTTAAGGTTCATTCTTGGTGGTTTGTTTTTCCATACAAATTTGGTGATACAGGAGTCTAGTGACTCAAACCAAGCAGAGGATGGCCTTGTGGGAATCACAGATTGAAGTACCCATTTCCAAAACACCCTCAACAACTCCAGAAGGTTGCAATGGCTGATTTAATGGATAATAAATAAATGAATAAAAGTTGATTCCCCCCTCCCTTGTGAAATTGGCACCTCTCTTCCTCTATTCTCTGTCTCTACTCCATACAATTTTACTTCCACTGCAACGTTACTATGAACAGACTACCAAAAAAATTGCAAGGTGATATAACGTAAGAAAAATTTTACTTACAGTTGCTGCTTTTAGGTTTGGCTGGCCACATCAAGCATGCCTTGTTGGTAGGTTATTGGGAGCTTCGAGCTGTCCCATCGATGTCTGTAATACTTGCTCAGGGTAACCATAGCAACGACAATTACGCAGCCTGCCCAGCTCAACAACTGTACCCCACTTTTAGGTCATTGTAAATATATCTATTTAGCATGAGTTTGGATTTTATTCATTTACACAACTTTTGTAGATACTTTTTAAACACTTCCAAGCCAGAGGGTATCTAATTAAAGGTTGGTATTACTTGCTTTCACAACAGAACCTGCATGTTTGGAAGAAAATACAATTTTGTGCAATAAGGTGAAAAGCAAATAAGATGTGCTCTCAACTCGTTTCTGATGTTTTTAAATTCTTTACTTGCAACAAGTAAGTCAGAATATTTGACAGTAAGATTGTAAAATCCTTCATCCATCAGTAATTACTCAATCCCACTCAATGAAACAATAATGACAATTACACTTATTCTCACATTTTTTATAGTCACATTTTTTACCACACAATTTTATGTTCACAAGCTTAAAGGAGAACTAGAGGCACAGTTGGCTCTGCTGTTTATATTCTACAGAGTTTCTTTTCTTCCAGTATCACAGTTTCAAACAATCTGTTGGCAACTGAAACATTACCAGTTTTTTTTGAAATCCTAAAGCTACAGCTGCAGTGTTTAAAAGCTTTTGAAGGTTCATTTCAGTCTATTTATATGTGTGGTAACAGTGAGCTACCTTCAGCTGGAGCCTTGTCCCTTTGTTATGACCTACACTGTGCTACAATTTTTTTTTTGTTGTTGTTAATCTTTAGATTTACAGAATAGTATGTACATTTCCGCTCTGTTGACGTTCGTTTTACATGCTTAAAGGCTTTGCTAAATCTTATGAAATGCTACCCAGAGCACATGTTCGAAAACAATATAATAATATTACATCATCAAAATGTGGTAATTGCATATTGCAAAACTTCATTATGAGCTCTGCCATACTACAGCTAATCAAACTTTTGCCAGTGATTCATCAGGGAAGCTTCCTAGGAGGGTTGCTCTAATTGTATCATTGATAGCAGTAAGTCATTTTTATCCAGGCTTTCTGTACCCCACACAGGGAGGACTCCAGGTTTACTGCAGAAGACAAAAAGCCTGACTGTAGACACTGGGAAGTACTGCTGTGGGGGTGGGCTCCAGATAGGGATATTAATCAAGCATCTGCAAATTCAATCTTACTCATAAACAGATTGTTGTGATCTGTTGGTGGCTAATTAGCCCAACAAGCAAGGCGAAAATAAATAAACTAAATCTGAGAAGGAAAAAAAAACATATGAACCTCTTACAACTCTTGCAGTTGCCTACTGATTGACTTCAGATGTGTTATGTGTTGTCAGAAAATTGTAGTTTTGGCTGGGTTGTGTTGTGCTTTTCTTTCTAGACCAGAGGCCTGCCTGTAGGAGTGGCGCCTGTAGATTCCTCACAGGTGCTTTACCTGATTAGCTAGGCTAAGAGAAACGGTCCAACGTGTCCCTCAAGGAACCACAACCTCACAGGAACTATCTAGGCCCTCTGGATCACCTACTCATACATACCACACAGCGACAATCCTCAACCCCTGTGGACTACCTTAACCTGGAGTATTAAACATCCTTAATGCTAATCACACTCAGAGCAAAGTTCTGTCAGCGAACCTTCATTACTATACCCTTAACTTTGACGGCTAAGGATAGGAAAAAGTAGAACTATTATAAAAAATACAACATAATACAGTGTTTATGAATCTGTATTTAACAATCTATAAAATCTGTGTACTCCTCCATTAAACATGTTATTAATTGATGTTTATCTATTTCCCTATTTAAAAACCATAACCTCTTTGTGTGTACTTAGTTTTATATGACTCAGCCTTTTTGTAATTTTACCATGTTTCCACTTTGAATGGTTGTTAATGGCAAGATGCCCACTATAATACATTTCTCATTTAGGGCCTAATCTTCCCAGCAGTGGAATGGACTTGCTTAGATTAACTTATTTTCCACAATGCATCATTAGCAGAAGCGAAGTGGCATGTGCAAGACATTATGCCCTGTTTATTAGAAATATCATGCTTAAATTATTGGACCACAGGTTATTTATCATTGGTTCTCAATGCCTAGAACATTATTTGTGATTATGGCATTGGTTAATTATGTATTTTCCCGGAAGGTGAAGCACACAGGGGTCACAGCCACTGTTACAGCCAATTGATATTTAGCATCTAAAAGATACACACATTTATTGTATGTATATGTTATTTTTTAACAAATTTTACAATTTCCAATGTTAGCAATGTTATCAAACACAAATACACAAAACATCTGCTATAATTAAAAACAAGAGTTTTACAAAGCATCCAAAATTTCTTAGCCCAGCACCTTTTTAATTAGTTTTATAACCTCAGCTGATTTATCCCCAAAACATCGAAGCTGAACCTTTATAAAAGTTTATTACTGTAAAAAAACAAAAAACAGAAATACCTTTGGACAAGAACTTTGAAAAAGAAACTACTTAGTCAATAGCTTGATCTATAAAACATTAAACTGTCCTCTTGTAATTAAGTAAACAATGTTGGCACCATTTTTGATCAGGACATATCATTTAAACCCCATATACCACCAGTCTCTAAATTTTCCTTCTTTCACCCCCCGAATATCGCCAAAATTATAAATATTCTGAGTAATGAAAAAAAAACAAAAAAAAACAGAGCATTTATGTGTTACACCGTGGTTGGACTATTGCAACTATTTACTATAAGTAAGTCGAGAAAGTGGCTTTAAAAGATTCTGGAGCTCGAGTTTTGATTAAAATGAAAAACAGAGATCTTCTAAATTTTACCTACCCTTCCTTGGCTACCTCTTTAATCCAGAATATAATTGAATAACGTCTTCTCACATATAAAGCCCTTTATAATCGCCCCCATCATAAATCAGAGAATCTCTTCACTCTCAGACTGCAGATTTACTGTTGTTTCCAAAAATTTGTAGAAGTAAAATGAGAGGGAGATCTTTTAGTTGTCAGGCTGCTTAGTGGAAATTGCTTCTATTTTTAGTCTGTTATCCAGATACCCTGAATACTTTTAAGAATAGACTTAAACATTTCTGTTCGATAAGGCTTAAAGTTGGAGCAGCTTAGAATATGCAAGGATATCTCTACAGTTATGCTGTTCTAGGCTTAAGGTTGCTGAAGGATAAACTGACCTCTTCTTCGACCATTCAACTTTATGTGAATTGTTTGCTTTCATTATAATTATGAACTGAATGCCTCTCTGTGTTTTTTTCCTACCATAGAAGCTATAGAAGTCATGGGATTTTGTTGAACATTGGAGACTTTCCTGAAAGTAGCATTGACTAAACTGCTGGCAACAACAAATTTATTCTTTTTTTATTGCTTTGCTTTAACTTTTTGTGTGTCTACTCTGTCCCTCATTTGGTCATGGAAGATGGCTGTTAGCACTTTGTCAGGTTCTGCTGAAGATTATTTTCCGGTTAAAGGAGAGTTTTACTAGTTTTAAGATAGATTTGGGAAAACGGTCCCATTATCAATGTTCCAGTTCTACCAGCAGCCATGCATGCCCAAGTCATCACACTGACTCTGCCATGGTTTATGGTTGGTTGGGTAAGTTGTGGATCATAAGCTGTTCCATGCTGTCTGTCCGCACCAAAACTCATTCACGTAAAGTCATCCATTATCTACCCGCTTATCCTTGTGGGGTCACGGGGTCTGCTAGTGCCTATCTCCAGCTTACAATGGGCAAGAGGCAGGGGTACACCCTGGACAGGTCACCAGACTGTTGCAAGGCAACACAGAGACATATGCCCACTCACACCTAAGGACAATTCAGAGTGTCCATGTTTTTGGACTTTGGGATGAAGCCAGAGGACCCAGAGAGTACCCTGCATAGGGAGAACATGCAAACTCCATGCAGAAAGAACCAAGGTGGAATTGAACCCAGAGCCTTCTTGCTGCATGGCAACAGCGCTACCCATTGCGCCACTGTGCAACCCCCATGTACAATCACTACATCTTAAATCACATCATGATTAGGATAAAACTAAGAAAATTGCCCAAACTTGCCCATAAAATAGTATTTAAACCAATTATTCAATGACATTTAGGCCCCTTTCAACAAAGTTGTGTAAAAAATTAATTTACTTCCACAATTGTTTTACTTTTCACAATTCTATGCAGTCTTTCTTTATTTCAACCTATTGAAATAAAGCTGAAAGTCTGCAGTTCAACCGCACCTTTAAATAAAAGTTGTCACTGTCAAAATGTTTTTTTGGGATTTACCTTATGTTGTTGACTTTTGAAACAGTAAAAAGCTAATCCAAAAAGTGTACAGTAACACCCTAAGTAGGGCTGGACGATGTAGGATTTTTTTCATATCACAATATAGATTTTCATTTCAAGCGATATCGATATATATCTATCATATAAAACCAATCACCATATTTGTCATGTTTAAATGTTTAAATGTTCCATAGCTCATTAGTGAGATGTGAAATCAAATTGTGTTTAAGTATTTTTTTTTTTTAACTTAACAGATGTACTGCAGGAACATACAAAAAACAAAGTCAATGAAGTCAGTAAATAAACTAGGAACAAAAAGGATATTCTCAGACTCTCCTGGTATACATGTTTTTAAATATTTTGTTTTTAAATGATAAAAAATAGAATAATAAAAGAAATGTCGTAAAACCAGTGCACATTAAAGCAGCTTTCAAAGACAACATAAAATAAAATACTACCATCTTATTCTGAGAAAATAAACAAAAGAACATGTAAATCTAAACACTTCCAGTATAACAGGCAAACTAAATAAATAGATATATTGTCATGGTCTGTGTTTTTGTTCGGTTTAGTTGGGTTTAGTTGTTTACTTTGCTATGATTATTAGTTATTGTTTTCTTTAGGTTATAGTTTGGTTGAGTCTTTGTTTTTTTATTCCTTTTCTGTGTTCTCTAGTTCCCCCTCTTTTCTCTCTCTCTTCCACTCTCGGTTTTCCTTCAGTCTTAATGTTATCATCACTTGCAGCTGTTACTAATCATCTGGTCATCTTCTCCACTGCTCCACCTCCTGCTCCTAAGTACTTAAGCATTATTCATTATTTTACTCACCGTTGGATTGTCCGTTACCTTACCTCTCCTCGTTGTCTCTGTGCTCCTTCTCCTGCCAGTCCTTACCATGTCCCAGTAAGCTTCCCTCCTGCTCGCCTGGTTCTCTGTGTTGGTTCTCTCTCCTCCATTATTTTCCTCTGTTCCTCTTCTTAGTTATTTCCTTAGTAGTTTAGTTCCTTTGTTGGGTCCGGTTTCCCTTGCGCCCCTCGTTTTTGTTATTAGTTTGATTTTTATTTTTTTTCCCATCCTTTGTTTATCCGCTGGGTTGTTTATTTCTATTGTTTAGTTCTTTTCACAGTTCTTAGTTCCCACGTTCCTATTCAGTTAACAGTTTGTTTCTGTTTATGTTCTAGTCTTGCGTCATCCCTAGTCAGTTCCGCTTTACCTTTGTCTCGGTTTATGTTCGGTCCATTATTCTTTTTTTCAATAAATCATTTATTCCTCACTCAAATCAACCTCTGCTCGACTCATTATCCATTACCTGACAGACATAATGAAACTTAAAAAGAGAGATCATATCTCCCCAATTTTAGCTTCCCTTCATTGGCTCCCTGTCAAACTTAGAATAGATTTTAAGATTCTTCTTTTGACATAAAAAGCCATCCTAATAAAGCTCCATCGTATATCAGATATCTGATTACTCCTTATGTCCCAAACAGAGCACTTCGCTCTCAGACTGCAGGTTTACTGGTGGTTCCTAGAATCTCTAATAGCACAATGGGAGGCAGATCTTTCAGTTATCAGGCTCCTCTCCTGTGGAAACAGCTTCCAGCTTTAGTCCGTGAGGCAGACACCCTGTCTAGCTTCAGACCTAGGCTTAAAACCTTCCTGTTTGATAAAGTTTATAGTTTGGAAGAGGTAGAGAAGACAGCCTAATCCGGTTGGGGAGGAACTCAGTCTTGACAGACGGTTCTCCTTTGCTCTACCTTCTTCATGTCTCACTCTATAGGGTTAAGTTATTTAAGTTTTTCTATAGTTATGCTGCTATAGGCTTAGACTGCTGGACGACAATCTGACCACTTCTCTCTCTGCTATTTTCTTCCTTTGTCCAATCTACTTAGTTACCGTTATTTCAACCTTGTTAACATTTTGTTTTCTCTTAGTATTCTTCTCTACATAGTAACCACACCTGGGCTTGCGTTCTGTTAGCTGAGACATTTTTTTGGATGAGAACCTGGGCTGAGATGCTTACAGTGACGTTCTACAACTGCTGCTATAAACTCTATTATTTCAGTATCCTGTGCTTCTAATTTAGCTTCCTGTCTTTTCAAACCTCCAGTCGGTCGTGGCAGATGGCTGCTTGTACTGAGCCTGGTTCTGCTGGAGGTTTTCTTCCTGTTAAAGGGGATTGCTGTAAAGTCAACGACAACACAAGCCATTGTTTCTGTCTGCTGATTCCAGAGGAGTGAATGCTGCAAGTCAATGACTCGATGCAATCTGCTGGGGTTCCTTAGATTGGAAACCTTTTTAAATTGATTTATTATGATGTATTTTTGATTTTAATTGATTTTCTGTGAAGTGCCTTGAGACGACACCTGTTGTAAATTGGCGCTATATAAATAAACTCATTCAGTCATTCATTCATTCATGAGTAATTCGGTCAATATCAAATAAAAATGCTATGAACAAATAAAAACAAACAAAAAACAAAAAACTATTAATGGCCCATGAGCTGTTTTGAAATGTTTTGTTTAATTATTAAAAAATTTCAATCGCACGCTCTTATTTTGAAATTGCGCGCCGCGATCTCAATACGAGGCTGTATGTGCCACCAGGTTTGCGAGCAAAGAGCTATCTGAAGGAGCAATATTTGTAAACGTGCGTATGAATCTCAGGTGCGCCCGCTCGCTCAAAGGTGGTAGGACATGCGCTGAACTCTGACAAACTGCTCACTTGCCCACTCAGCTCGCGTTATATGTAAATGAGCCGCGCTCCCAGCTAATCAAAGACTGGCCTTTTTCATCCAATTAAATAATTATTTCCAAATTCACAAAGTTGATTCACACTCTCACACTCACAAACATTTAAGCAGAGTTGCAAGCGCAGACAGAGACCCGAGCGCGAGCAGAGTGAGCTGAGCAAGCGAGCAGTTTGTCAGAGTTGAGCGTGTGTCCGAGCACCTATGAGAGCGCGCGCGTTACAGATTCATACGCACACGCTCACAATTATTGCTCCTTCATATAGCTCTGTTCGGGCAAAACTAGTGGCACAAAAATCCCATGAGGCTGGGGGTTTTCTCCATGGAAACGATAAACAGTAGCCCTCCCAAACTCGAGACAGTCACTCTCAGCAGCAGCCAGACCTTTACCGAACGGAGAAGTAATGGCATGCTCAAAATTTACTCCAAAAAGAAAACTGGACAGCGAATGTTGGCCTAAACATACAAATGTGAATCTGCATTCTCAAATATGAACATAATTAAAAATCAGTACCGGAGTCGCCAAACCAACGAGCACATGCATCAGTGTGTTTCCCTGGCAATCACAACATTTAAGCCCAGGTTTGAAACACTGGCCAAAGAAACAAGAGGACATTTCTCCCATTAAAGGGGACATGTGAGAAATGTAACAGGGTTATGTTTGGTTTCATTTAGTTATTAATTGTAATATATGCCCAAATTAAAAATATATTTTTATTTTAGGTAATATTTTAGTTTTTAATAAAAAGGAAATGTTATGTTGTAAAATATATTATAAATGTTATACATATGTTATATTGTTATCATACGTGGTCCCAATAAATGTCCCCTTTAGTCACTGAAAAAAAAAAAAAAGTGGCCCATCATCATTTTTATTTGAGTACCCCTGATCTATATCATTAAGTATTTGGGTGATATTTATTGTTTATTTTAATCTGTTTGTTTTTGTACTAGTCTGACAGCTGTTTATAACATGATACAATAAAGACTGTTACAAATGTAATGGCAATTGGTGGTTTGTGACATAAGATAAAAATAAAGAAATAATAAAATAAGGATGAAGTAAAAGTACAACAGGTATCTATTACCGCTGCTTACCAGGCACCAATATTATTGTTCAGCTTTTTATAGAATTAAACAAGCAGATATTAGCTGGTTATAAGCTGAAGTAATAGGCGATGCAGAAAGGTAAATCAGAGTTTATTGTAAACAAGAAAAAGGGGTTGCGCACCTTTTGAGACAGCTTAGCATCAGTGCTCAGCAGTTAGTGGGATGAGGGGAAAGGTTTATTCATTTTATCATCATTCAAGTATCAGTTACTCGTAATTGTTTCTGAATGCTGCTTCTCAGCAACAGGTGTGGGAGGGACATTGACATATTAAACTCTGTTCTGTTTATTTTGTTATCCCTCATCAAAAGGATTTTTCAAGAGTTTTTACCCATCTTTAAAACTGCCTTCTTTTAGGAAACGTTGTCATTAGCTCCAGCCGGCCTATGCTTTGACCGAATAGATCTGTTGGAGGGAAAAAGTGTGTTTCTGTTTTTTTAGAAAGTGTTGCAAAGGCTAAAAGATAAATCTGTCTGGTAAAAAAAAAAACTAATTTGAAGACAATAGAGAGTTTGCACCTTGTAAAGAAGGACTTTAGACCCTTAACTTAGTGAAGAACTAACATCTAAATTTCCCATATGTTTAAGTTTTCTCTCTGCCAACCTTCATGCACCCTCACCGTTTTAGGTTTTATCAGGAATGCATTGGTGCAGCTTTATTTCCTCTGCGCTGAGGCAATTTCTGCAGCATCCTGAAGCGTTAGGCCAATTTTTTGTTACTTTTATATATCTAAGTGTTACTTGTTGCATGTTTTTTTTTTGTTGCTCTATTGTTGCACATTACTGTTGAACTTTTTTAAATAAAAATGTTGGAATGTTCTGTAAATTAAACCCAGGCCACTCTTGTAGCTAGATGTGTTACCCTTTAAGATAAAATACCACATGTGGCAACCTGGACATGATTTATCATTCTTAATTTGATATTATTCATATTATTATTAATGAAATGGTATTACTTATGTTTCTGATTATTTTACCTTTGGAGATAAAGCAATGGCATAATTTCAACATATAACACTTACGTGTGTAAAGATATGTCAGGCTTACAATAGAAATTAAACAACACTGCTACAGCTGCATTAAATCTATTGTAGGTGTGTGAATGATCAACAAGTGATATTGACTGAAATTGAGGGCCCCAAAATCCAACGCTGCTTAGGGCCCCATGGAGGCTAGTGCCGGGCCTGCCAGCAATCATCATCAGCTTCATTGCCGCCAATGGACGCCACATATACCACAATTAGCGGTGTGTTTTTTTTCTGCGGCGTCTTACGCGTCTGCCATGAAATAAGCGATTGTTTTAATCCCCACTACATTCATCCTTATTTACGGTGTTGTGAGCCCCACTGCCACAGCGTTGTGAGTGAAAGAGCTGTGCTCTGCTCTCGTTACTCTCAGTACTATTATCACTGCTTTGCCGGCGTGACTGTGCAGGTGTTTTACAAACTCTTTTTACTGCCAAACTTTGAATAGAACCACGGCAACAAATGCAGCCCTGCCAACTCCTGGTGAAAACTAGCAACAACAACATTCAGCACCGCATTTATACATACAGTCTGTTTTATTCAGCAATGTCGCATGTCGCAATTTTGTAATTATCTTTCTTTTCAGAAACGTTACCGGAGTTTTCTGTTGGTTTCTGTCCAGAAGGAACACTCTTTTTGTTGCCGAGTCGGCTGCCGCAGCCCAATCAACCACTTGTGTGCTACATTGCTACTGTTGCTGTAGGTAAACACGTCAACCTAACCTGACCTGGCTCTGCTCCCATTGGTTCGTAATGGCACTACTTAATTAGGATTGGCTACTATCCAAAAATAAAAATAATTTTCATATACTTCAATTGAGAAAAAGTTATTTCACAATACATACTGTTATTGTTTCAGTGCGCAGGCCTAACCACGTCATTATTTTATTTCTTATATGTATTTACAAAGCTATAATTTTGCTTCAGGTTTTAAAATTGAAGAAAAACGTATAACGTTTTAGCACTAAATACAATCCAACACACATAACTCATTGTAGATTGTTTTTCCAAAACAGCATAAAACTCAGTAAGACTGGATGAGGAACGTCTGTTAACAATAATCCTAAATCTTGTTAACTGGGTTCAGTTCTGGTCTTAAACATCCGTTTCTGTCTCAACTCCTCTGCAGACTCTGCAGCCATTCTGTCAGACTTCTCCTCAGTTTAGCTTCATCCATCTTATCAGGTTCACTGTCTCTGCTCTCAGACTTTTCTCAGTCGTGAGTCTTTCTTTCAGTTTCCCACATGCAGCTTTTTGCATAGATCACTCAAACTCTAATTTTTGCATCTTGTTTTTCTTTGTGAAACTTAAATAACTTAACCCTATAGAGTGAGACATGAAGAAGGTAGAGCAAAGGAGAAACGTCTGTCAAGACTGAGTTCCTCCCCAACCGGATTAGGCTGTCTTCTCTTCCTCTTCCTAACTATAAACTTTACCAAACAGGAAGGTTTTAAGCTTTGATTTGAAACTAGACAGGGTGTCTGCCTCACGGACTAAAGCTGGAAGCTGGTTCAACAGGAGAGGAGCCTGATAACTAAAAGATCTGCCTCCCATTGTGCTTTTAGAGATTCTAGGAACCACCAGTATACCTGCAGTCTGAGAGCGAAGTGCTCTGTTAGGGACATAAGGAGTAATCAGATCTCTGATATATGATGGAGCTTTATTAGTGAGGGCTTTATATGTCAAATGAAGAATCTTGAAATCTTTTCCAAGTTTGACAGGGAGCCAATGAAGGGAAGCTAAAATTGGGGAGATAGGATCTCTCTTCTTAAGTTTCATCAGAACTCTTTCTGCAGCATTTTGGACCAACTGTAGACTTTTAAATGCATTTTGTGAACTTCCTGCTAATAAAAAGTTACGATAGTCCAGCCTTGAAGTAACAAATGCATGGACTAGTTTTTCAGCATCTGTCCTAGAGAGATTATTTCTATTTTTTGGTACATTCCTAAGGTGAAAGAAGGAAATCTTACAGATCTGTTTTATATGGGACTTGAAAGACATTTCCTGATCTAAAATAACACCAAGGTTCTTTACATTGTCACCAGATGCCAACCTGATTCTATCCAGGTCAAGTGGCTGACTAAGCAATTTCTTTTTTAGAGGTTCTGGTCCAAAGATAACAACTTCTGACTTTTCAGAGTTCAAGACCAGAAAGTTTAAAGTCATCCAAATTTTTATGTCATCTAGACATGCCTTTAATCTACCAAACTGACTGGATTCATCAGGATTTATAGATAAATACAGTTGTGTATCATCACCATAACAGTGGAAATTAACACCATGCTGTCTGATGATTTTACCAATAGGGAGCATGTATATAGTAAATAGAATTGGGCCAAGTACAGAACCCTGTGGTACTCCACAAGTAACCTTACAATGCGGAGAAGATTTGTCATTTAGATGAACAAACTGGGATCTATCAGACAAATACAATTTAAACCAGCCTAGTCCTGTTCCCTTGATCCCCACAGTGTGTTCAAGCCTTTCAATGAGGATATTGTGATTGACTGTATCAAAAGCAGCACTGAGATCTAACAGAACTTGAATAGACACAAGTCCATTGTCTGAGGCCATGAGAAAATCATTTGTAACTTTAAGGAGAGCAGTCTCAGTGCTATGATGAGCTCTGAAACCTGACTGAAATTCTTCAAATAAGTCATTATGCCTCAAATGCTCTCTCAGGTGATTAGCAACAATTTTTTCAAGGACTTTAGATAAAAAAGGAAGATTATATATGGGTCTGTAATTTATTAAGTCTTCTTGATCAAGAGAAGGTTTCTTAAGTAGGGGTTTTATTCCAGCTACCTTAAGAGCCTCTTGTACATAACCATTCACTAATGACAAATTGATCATTTCCAAAATGGGGGTAATAATAATAGGAAATACTTCTTTAAACAATTTTGTCGGGATTGGATCCAACATACAAGTTTCAACTTGTATGTTGGATCCGATCCCGGCGAAGATGAAGAAAATATTTTTGAAAGCTCAGAAAACTCAACTGGAACAAAACACTTCCAACACAGATCAGGCTCCAGAGCCACATTCAGTACCTCATTGCTTACTGAGGTAGCAGCTATGTTTGGTAGGATGCCATCAATTTTAGTTTTAATAGATTCAATTTTATCAATAAAGAATTCCATAAAGTCATTACAGCTAAGAGTTGGAGGAATGGGGGATATAACAAAGTTTTCATTTCTCGTAAGTTTAGCAACTGTATTAAAAAGAAATCTAGGATTTTTCTTATTCTCCTCTATTAGTAAAGTAAAATATGCAGATCTAGCTTGGCGCAGGGTCCTTTTATACAGAAGAACGCGGTTTTTCCAGCGAAAACCGCCATTTCTTCTCCAATTTCCTGTTTTTTCCCTTCAAGGTACGAAGTTCTGAATTAAACCAGGGGGCCACCCTCCTATGAGTAATCACTTTCCTTTTTATGGGGGCTACGTTGTCTAATGTTGTACGCAATGAGGACGTAATACTATGAACAACAGCATCAATCTGTGTAGGGCATGAAATTAATTTGTTGCCCTTGTTGAAGTCCACCTTGACTTCCCCGGGTTGGTTGATCTCAGGACAGCATATTCAGGTTCTCACAATGTTAAAATAAAAATACAAACTCAGATCCACTCAGCCAAAAAACATCTTGTGGATCGTCCAGGTTCCTCTTGCAGGAGGGAGAGCCGAGGCCGTTCTAGTGCAATGGATCAGTCGGGTCTGAGCTCTAACCCCCGCATCGGTCTGTTTTATTAAAAATTAGGGAGTGTACAGAATCAGAAAACATTTACATGTGATTTACACAAACTGTTTCAGAAACCGGTATTCCCACGCCTTGCTGGCCTTGATTAATCTGCACAAAGAGAAAAAAGAGTAAATTCGCTCCCTGGAAGCATCCTTTAACGGAAGGGAGTATTTTTCGCTAACTGGCTTCACATTTTTTAACTTGGTTCTATCTGCTGGGAACTGATTGATAGCCGGCTTCCCATGGCCACCTGGATCCAGCAGGCCTTATCAGAAAATTTATAGGTCTTGTTATATGCACACACTTCTAGTATTAAAAGAAACATGCATACCTTTTATTATATGCAAACACTTCTAGTATTAAAAGAAACAAGAATATATGAAAGAAACATGAATATAAATGTCTACCAGTCCACACCCTCCACTGCGTTTCTCTGAAATACTGAAGAAATTAGAGGTGGAATAGATTCTTTGAAGGCTCTAACAGCATTGTCCGATAGACACCTACTATAAAGACATTTTCGTTCAGATTTTAAGTACTTGGTGCAAAAGAACTCAAAAGTTATCAAAAACTGGTCAGAAAGGAGAGGGTTATGAGGCAGTACTATAACTTTTTCACACTCAATGCCATAAGTCAGCACGAGGTCTAAAGTGTGACCAACAGAGAGGGTAGGTGTTTGGATTTTTTGAGTGAAGCCAATTGAGTCTAAAATGGCAGTAAAGACTACATTTAGACTGTCATTTTTGGTGTCAACATGAATGTTAAAATCTCCCGCTATAATGATTTTATCAGTTCAGATAAAAAATCTGAGATCTGATCTATAAATTCAGAACAAGGACCTGGCGGACGATACAAAATAACAAACAAAAGTGGTTTAATTCTTTTAGAGGTTGGATGAGGAAGGCTAAGGGTTAAATGTTCAAAAGAACTATAACTATTAGTTGGCCTGGGATGAATTAATAAATCTGATTGAAAAATGCTTCCTACTCCTCCACCTCTCCCAGTACTTCGAGGAACGTGAAAGTTTGAATAATTAGAGGGAGTTGATTCGTTGATACTAACATGATCCTCATGCTGCAGCCAGGTTTCTGTGAGACAAAGCAAATCAATTGGATTATCAAATATTAAATCCTTAACTAATAATGACTCGATGCAATCTGCTGGGGTTCCTTAGATTGGAAA
The DNA here is from genome assembly GCA_032876305.1 of Orestias chungarensis. Taxonomy (NCBI): domain Eukaryota; kingdom Metazoa; phylum Chordata; class Actinopteri; order Cyprinodontiformes; family Cyprinodontidae; genus Orestias; species Orestias chungarensis. Next base: position 474,052 of record JAVLVB010000437.1, on the reverse strand, counting down.
CTTTTTCAAATTAAATTGTGATGATGTATCTTCGATTTTTATTGATTTTATGTGAAGTGCATTGAGACGACTCCTGTTGTAAATTGGCACTATATAAATAAACTGATTCTTCATTTTTTATATATAATGTAGCTATATATACAGTAAATTTGTAGAGTTACAAAGTAACCTGTCTTTATTTGACTGTGATCAGCTCAGAAACTGTCAGCAGCTTTTGCAGTAAACTTGTATCAGCTCCAAGCTTACTTTTCACCTCTCCTCTGAGCAAAATTGATCCATTAGTGTAAGCAATTGCTTTCTAGAATGTAGTCATTTGTTGCCAGGGTCTGCAGCCTTGGTTCAAGGTCTGAACCAAACAACAAAATAAATAACGCAGCAAACTCTAAGGAACACACTAACTTATTGTGGCACTTTGTATTTTCTCTTGCATATACGTGCTAAAACTGCAGCACCTAATTCTTTCAAGTGCATCTGAGCAAAGCTGAAGCCACATTTACCTTGACTTTGCTTCTGTGAGCAAGTAAACACTTTTCTCTAGAGATGCACTAAATTAGATTAATATCCAGCTTAATGCATCAGTGGAGAGAAGTTCTGGCACGGTTTGTGACAAGGTGCTTCAACTGCAAAGCATGAAGGACAAGTCTGTATTGTAATATTAGCAAACCTTTTCAACATGTACAGAAGATCAAAGTCTAAAATAGTTCACATTTGTATCTTTGACAAACATGAAATTAAATAACAAAAAATAAAACTGAGAAATTGTCTTTTGTAGTTTCATTTAGTTTCTGCAAAAGTACATATATTTTGGATGTCATCTATAGGCTAAACAGTGTAAGTATTGTGAGTAATGTTATTTACAAAACTAAGACGTTTATACAAAGCAGAAGTGGCAGAATATGCTCTGAATTTGTTTTTACTTTCTCAAATAAATATTAAAAAAGACCTTAATAATTGTACCTAAAGAAAGTTTTTGGTCTCTGAATAGATGCTTGGTCAGCATGAATGATAATACATACAAGAAATTTGGGGGATTTAGGACAAGTTTCTTTGTCCAGCTTTTATTTTATATCATTTTTATTTTGTGGACCTGATTCCATATACCAATATTTAATTTTAATTGTGATTTTCCACACTAACAAACACTACTTTACATTTTGACAGTGAAAATTTTTACTGTGGCTGAAGTAAGCATTTATCCAAATATGGTGTCAGATATGTTTATTAAAATAACTTCTGCATATTTCACAATGTTTTGATTTGTTTTTACTTTTATTCATTTATTGAATATTTTGACACTGCTACCTTGCCTGGAGCCTGATTTTCACAGGAGGTCTCTGATCACATTTAAAAAGATGGTAAGGGTGGAAGCAACATCTCCGCTACATAAGCTACAGGAAAGAGTTGTCAATGGAGCTGCTTCTACTAATGCAACACATCTGTGGAAGGAATGAAGGAAGGAAACCCTCCATATAAGTTTCTGAATATCTCCGGCTTTAAACTAGTCTCTCCAAACCGTATCACTTCTTCCACTATTTTTTTCTTATTCAACCCTTGAACAACCAAGTTATAAAAACATTTTCCATTCAACATATCAAAATTGAAATCCTTTTGAGTTATCATAAAAGGACCCATCAATTCTGAGAAATCAATATTTAGTCCCATTTCTGGAAACGGATCTGTAGAATCAGGGAGTTCTTCTCCATTACAAAAGTCCACCAGCATCCATTTTTCATCCAAAGTAAATTTTTCAAACCACAGGTCTAAAATAGTCTTCATGACTTAAATCAATTTTAACCCAAGCAAAGAAGCTGTCGTCTCCGTGTTTTGAAGTCCTGGTCCAGCCGTCTCCACAACTTGTCTTAATTTTAGAACTTTATTCCAAAGCAGGCTTCTTGATAATGCAAGTTCATCTTCTAAGGCCAAACGTGCTTCGAAAATTAAAGGTTTTTCTAGAAGCCAAAACAAAAACACTGTTGGTTTCAGTCTTTTCCACTCAAGAATTGTCAATGCTCTAAACAAACTTTTATAAAACATTGGCATTTCTTACAAACATAACAGTTTACAATTTAACAAAAACAAAGAAAAATCTAGACCAAAACTCCTACTCTTTTGAAAAAACAACACTTGTTATTGGCTTCCAAAAAACATCCTCCTCCCTCCCCATTAGATATTTCTGAACAAACCTGAATGCAGCAGTTCTGCTCTCTAGATGGAACAATTCTTGTCCACCTTCTTCTTCAAGTAAGAAAAGCACAACATGGGATACCCAGTGTTTGTCATCCCAAAAAAAAACTTACTTGTACATGATTTAATTCTGTTAAGCAATCCAGCAGGTGGTTCCAAAAACGCCAACTTGTGCCACAATAAAGAAGTAATTAAATTATTTATAATGAGCACTCCCCCTCTATAAGACATCTGCGGTAACAACCACCTCCATTTCTCTAACCTTCCCTGTACTTTCTCCATTACTCCAGCCCAGTTCTTTTTTTCTGTATCTTCATCACCCAAATATAAACCAAGATATTTCAAACCCCCTCTTTTCCATTTTGAACCACCTGGAAGTTGAGGAAACCCACTAAACCAGCTTCCTATTGCCAGAGCTTCACTTTTAGCCCAGTTGACATGAGTGTGACAAAGTTGTTTAATTTGTGTTCACCACTTGTCCCTTATTCTTATTTCTGATTAATTTACTTTCTGTAGCTGGTCAAAATGCTTAAATTTAAACATTAGTTTGCAACTTTGCTTCATTAACCATCCAGGGTTTGTTTGTGTTAGCATAATGTTGGAGTTTCCATCTATTTATATGTTTAGGTTAAAGCTTCTATGTCTGGACTATTGAACTTGTTTATTTTGTTTCAAAGTACATTTACATTTCCTTTTCACTCACCATTGTTTGTCCCTGTAGATCTGCAGCAGGGCAGGAGTATGGGAGGGGCCAGCCCAGAATTTTCTGCTTAAATGGCTGAATGATGTCATGAATTACCTCTCTGGGTTCTACCAATTAGATGGTTTTCTTTGGAGTATTGCTTTGTTTGTTTTTCTTTAAAGTAACCTTTGGGTTATGTTCTATTACATGGTTTATTTTACAGAAAATTTCATGTAGATAAGGTTCTAAATTAGATTAATAGTTTGATTCTTGTTTCGTTTGGTTTTTTGGTGTTACCTGTTTAATTAAGTCAGAACAACCTAGAGCTGAACACACTAAAGACTGTAGAGATGACGGTGGATTTTGAAAGGAAACCTTTGACACTGCTTCCCATCACCATATTCAACAGCACTGTGTCTACCGCGGAGACCTTCAGGTTCTTGGGAACTACCATTTCCAATGACTTAAAGTGGAAGGCCAACATCAACTCCATTCTCAAAAAGGCCCAGCAAAGAATGTACCTTCTGCGTCAACTGAGGAAACACGGTCTGCCACAGGAGCTGTTGAAACAGTTCTACACTGCAGTCATTGAATCTGTCCTGTGCACATCCATCACAGTGTTGTTTGGTTCAGGCACAAAACAGGACAGATGCAGATTGCAAAGAGTGGTGGATAGAGCAACAAAAATCATAGGTGCTCCTTTGCCCACCCTCCAGGACTTATG
>JAVLVB010000437.1:452004-470362 GCA_032876305.1 Orestias chungarensis | reverse complement strand
AAATATTATCAAAGACTCCTCACACCCTGGTCACAAACTCTTTAACCTTCTACCCTCTTGCAGGCGCTACAGAGCCCTGAACACAAAATCAAACAGACACTGTAACAGTTTCTTTCCAAATGCCATCAAACTTATTAATAACAAAAACTAAACTGCTGTTTACTGTTGTTTACATGCCACACTGCACTTTATACATGCTGTGTAATACTGTAACTGCATCTTACCTTAACTATTTATCTTACACTATTTTTATATTTTCTGTACATATGCAAACTCTGCTGAACATGTAAACTTGTATATTGTCTACATAGTCTTGTTTGTATATTGTAATGTTTGTAAATTGTATAGTCTACATAGTCTTGTCTGTATATTGTATTGTTTGTAAATTGTAGAGAGTCTACATAGTCTTGTTTGTATATTGTAATGTTTGTAAATTGTATAGTCTACATAGTCTTGTCTGTATATTGTATTGTTTGTAAATTGTAGAGAGCTAACAACAGCCGGAAACAAATTCCTTGTGTGTGTAAACATACATGGTCAATAAAGCTGATTCTGATTCTGATTCTGAATTGTGGCCTGGTCTACTCAGGTGCAGCTGTGTTGCCAGTTGGCTATAAAAAACAGTGAGTTCTTGTAAGCTGGAGGTTTAATACATGAAGTTTAATATTAAATTGTCAGGAATTAAAGCATTTTATTGATAAATTAGAATAAGCTCCACAAGTAATTTGTATACGAGAAACTTAGTTAAAACCCCAATTAGAATTTAATATCATAAATTATTCTGCTATTAGATTTGATCGGATTGAAGGTAATGGAGGGGGATGTGCCATTTTTATTAGGTAGGGGTTGCCGTTTAGAGTGGTTAAGAGAGGAAAAGAAGATGAGTTTGTAATGGTGGAGATTTGGATACATGCAGACCCATTTATTATAATAAATTATTACAATCCATGTAAAAGATTAGAGTTGGATAAATTAAAAGAAATTCAGGGAAAAAATAGAAATAAAGTTATTTGCTGTGGAGATTTTAATGCTCATAACAAATTAATGGGGAGGGCAGGGAACTGATACGAATAAAGATATAATAGAACAGCCGTTGGAAGATAACCAATTAGTGTGTATGAATGATGGGAGGGGAACAAGAATAGATGTGCATACAGGAAATTCATCAGCTATAGATTTAACTCTGGTGTCCAGAGATTTAGCTGGATTATGTGAGTGGAAAATAAGGCAAGAAACAACAATAAGCAGTGATCATTTACCATTTTTTGTAAAATCCTTATTTCTATAAAGAAGGGAGTGGTAGAAAGGCAGGAAAGATGGATATTTAGTAAGGCAAAATGGAATATATTTACACATATATGTGAGAAATACATGGATGAAGTTAATTTAATGCTAGATATAGAAAGTATAGAGGGAAAGATTAGGAAAGTTATTTTTAAAGCACCAAACATAACAATTCCTGTAAGTAAAGGTAAGAACAAAAAGAAAGAGGTACCTTGGTGGACACAAGTGAAGCAATAAGGAAAAGATATCGAGCTTTTAGAATATTGAAAAGAACACATAATTTTTAAAATTCAATTGAATATAAAAAAGATCAAGCAGAGGTACGTAAAGTTATAAAGAAGGCAAAAAAGACAAAATGGAGAGGTTTTCTTATTCAATAGGCAGAACAACTCCTATAGCTGATGTGTGGGAATGATTGAGAAAATGAGGGGAAATAGACAGGAGAGAACATTCCCAATTCTAAAACACAAAGAAGGAACAGCAGTACCAAATGAAGAGAAAGTAGAAGTAATGGCAAGAACATTTGCAAAGATCCATAGTTCAGATAACTTAACAGAACACGGGAAATTTAGGAAGGAGCAGACAAGAAAAGCAAATGATTTAATTTTAGAAGGTGAAACAACTCCAGGTAATGTCATGGATGTTTCTTTCTCTATGCAAGAAATGAAGAGACCACCAGGAAAAGATCAGATATGCTTTATTATGTTAAAACATTTAGGGAATCAAGCTTAAGAAAAAACTTTTAGGTTTATATAATAAGATCTGGAAAGAAGGAAGATTACCTACTACTTGGAAGGAAGTAATTATTGTGCCAATTATTAAACCAGGAAAGGATCCAACAAACCCTTCAAGTTACAGACCAATTGCACTCACTTCATGTTTAGGAAAAATTATGGAAAGAATGATAACGGTTATTATGTAATTATGTAGAAAGTAAAGGACTTTTGATTTCATGTCAAAGTGGTTTCAGAAAAGGAAAGAGTACAATGGACCCAGTTGTGTTTGGAATCAGATATTAGAAAAGCTCAAATTAATAAGGAAGTGGTGGTAGCAGTATTTTCTGATATTGAGAAAGCATATGACATGGTATGGAAAGATGGGTTGCTTATAAAAATATATAAAATGGGGATTACAGGAAGAGCTTTTAATTGGATTAAAGATTTTTTGTTAAATAGAGTTATACAGGTACAAATTTGATAATGGAACTCCACAGGGAAGTATTATAAGTCCTTTATTATTTTCAATCATGATTAATGATGTTTTTACAGGAGTAGATCAGGATATCATTATTTGCTGATGATGGAGCCTTGTGGAGGAAAGGTAAAAATTAAAGATTAGTGTATGAGAAAATACAAAATGCTATTAAATCTGTTGGGCATATAACTGGGGAGTTAAATTCTCAGGAGGTTAAACAAAGACGGTTGTATTCAGTAGGAAGAAAATTGAGCAAATTGATTTAAAAATGTATGGAGAAAAAAATAAAAAAACTAAGTCAGTTTTGTTTTTTAGGAATCATGTTTGATTCCAAGCTTTTATGGGGTGATCAGTTAAAGTATATTGAAGGGAAATGTAAATATAATGAGGTGTTTAACATGATTAGATTGGGGTGCAAATAACATGAATTTAAAAAAGAAGTATGTTGCCTTGATCAGATCAGTGTTGGATTATGGATGTGTAATTTACTGACAGGCTGTGAAAACAATAATTAATAAATTAGAAGTAATTCAGAATCAAGCTTTGAGAGTATGCTGTGGAGCTTTGAAGACGTCCCCATCTTTGGTAGTGCAGGTGGAAATGGGGGAGATTCCTTTATATTTAAGACAAAAACAAATTATGTTAAATTATTGGGTGAGTTTGCAGGGACATAAGGAGGAGAATAATCCTGCAGTAAGAATACTGAGACCCTGCTGGGAGAGTGTAAAAGCTAAAATAGACTGTTTTGCCTGGGCAGCAGATAAATGCGTTAAAGAAATAGGTATACGGGGAAAGAAATATTGTGCTGCGGTGCTTTATACAAGTACATATTTTTGCTTGTTCCCCTATGCAAATGTTGATCTAGAGGTTTATAAAGAAATGCAGGTTAATAAAGATAATAACTGGGTAAGTTTTATAAATGACAGAATTAAGAATATGAATAAATCTTTTACAATAATATATACAGATGGTTCAAAAGATTTAGTTCTAAATAAAACAGGATTGGCTTATGTTTTTCCTCAACTAGGTGTATTTATGAAACCAAGAACATCTGATCATTTAGCTGTGTATACAGTGGAAATGTTAGTGATCCTGATGGCTTTTAACTGGGTAGAGCAAAATAGAATTGAAGAAGTTCTTACATGTTCAGATTCATTATCATCACTAATGTCTATTTTAAATATTTCTTCTGAAAGTCGTATGGAGTTGATATATGCAATGTATGAACTTATATTTAGAATGGCACAAACTGAAATAAAGATTAGGTTTATGTTGATAACTGCTCATAAAGATATAGAAGGGAATGATATGGCAGATCATGTAGTTAAGATGTCTGTAAAAACAAAATGGAATTATGGAAATAGCGTATTGCAAATCTGAAATACAATCAATTATTAAGAGCAAAATTAAATCTGAATGGCAACAATTGTGGGAGGAAGGAATTAAAGGTCGTCATTTGTTTCATATACAAAAGAAAGTAAGAAATAAGGAAATAATTGGAGAAAACCAAAAAGAAAAAGTAGTAATGATACGATTGCGGCTCGGACATACTGGATTAAATAAAATGTTACATTTGATAGGTAAACATCCAACAGGTAATTGTTAGTGTGGTATGGACATGGAAAAAGTAGAACATGTAATAATTCATTGTGGAAAATATACAGTAAGTAGAGAGAAGTTAAAACAAGAAATTAGGAAATATGATATAGAGACATTAAAACTTAATAATATGTTCATTAACCATAAAATAAATAAAGCAGTTATTAAATTTTTGAAGGAAACAGTATAATATGTAAGAATTTAGAGTAAAGGGAGATACTCTGGCTCACACTCCAGCATAGTAGATGGCGATAATACATCTTAATGTAAGATGTCACCCGCCATTAAAAATCACAAAGAAAAAGAAGCTGGAGGTTTTTTTTAGTTTTGGTCAGAGTCAAAAGACAAAAATAAAAGCCATCAGAAGAATCCTGAACCAGTGGCTGATGCGGTTTTTTTGTTCACCTTGCTGATCCTTAAACTCACTATCCTACAGATGGTGGAAATGGTGGTTCCAGGCCTATAGGTGACAGCAATGCAGAAATCTGCCAAGTCAAGGAGGCATCAGGGGCCAGTGGAGGGTTCCACAGAAGAGGTCCTAGATGATGACATCCATCCAGAAGCTTCTGGTGAACAGCGTCCTGATGCACATTTTTCCAAACTTTCAACTTTATTGAAAGGCCTGATGCAGCAGTATGCTGACCAGGAAGCAAAATGGGAGCAGGGCCAGCAACGCCAAGATGAACGGTGGAGAAAAATACAACATCAGGTCAGTCAACTTCAGCAGGAGGTCCAAATGGAACACAGAGAGCATTGGATGCAGTTGGAGGGTGCAGTAGCTGATCCTCGAACACTTCCCGGTCCTGCAGTGAGACCAAAGGTGCCACAATCGGTGCATCAGAGGGGACGCCTCCCCAGCACATCTGAACCACAAGCATCCAGTCTGAGACCAACCAGTTGGAAAGGTCCAAAGGAGCAGCCCTATGATGAGGATGAAGATATTGAAAATTATTTAACAACGTTTGAAAGAATTGCAACAGGATGTCATTGGGCAAGTACAGAATGGGCCCTACAACTGGGACCACTTCTCAGTGGTAAAGCAAGAGCTGCGTATGTAGCTATGGACACTGATGACACTGATGGACTACGACAAGGTAAAAACTGCTGTGTTGGAAAAGTTTGAAATAAGTTCTGAGACTTACAGATTGAGGTTCCGGGCCACGACGGTGAAGGATGACGAGACGCCCAAAGAGGAAAGTTTAAGAAAGCATCGCCCAAGAGAAAGCAAAATGCAGAAGAGACAAGATAAAGTAAAGAGGACAAAATTGATTGTTGAGCTACTGGTGGTTCCAAACAATATTTTCCAACTTCAAAGGCAAGACCCCTCGTTAGCTCCTCTGTTTGCTAAGTGTTCCCAAGAATCAACACTGATTAAAGAGGGAGTTCGGGGAGTTTTTATTGTAAAGAATGAATGCCTGTATCGTCGTGGTAAAGAGGGTGATCAGTTAGTAGTTCCCACAAGCTTAAGGCCAATAGTTTAACAGTTGGCCCATTCAGTTCCTTGGGCAGGTCATTTAGGATATGTGAAAACTTTCTCCAGAATGTCAAATCATTTTTTTTGGCCTCAACAGTTTTCAAATACGGTGCAATACTGTAAAATCATGTCCACAGTGTCAGTTGACAGTTCCGAGTAAAAAGGTGATAGAGCCCCACTTATTCCTATGCCTGTAATAGACACCCTCTTCTCTCCTATTGCCATGGGCATTGTTGGGCCATTGGAGAGAAGTAGCCCGAAACTTTCCCATTGAGAACAATTAAAGCCTGCCAAATAGCTAACTGATACAGATGTTTTCAAGGGTGGGTATTCCCAGAGAAATCCTTACAGATCAAGGATCAAACTTGACTTCTAACCTACTGAAGAAAGTTTATAAACTTTTGAGAATTAGTGACATCAAAACAAGTCCCTACCATCCTCAAACTGATGGACTTGTTGAAAGGTTTAATAAAACTCTGAAGTCCATGTTAAAGAAGTTTGTAAAAGAGACAGGGTCAAGGTTGCAGTATCCAGATTTTACGGCCCATTTGTTGTGCAGACCGATGCTTCAGGTGTGGAGCTAGGAGCTGTGTTGCTGCAAGGTGATGAAGGCAACCAAAGACCAGTGCAATACATAAGTCGAAAGCTCTTTCCCAGTGAAGTCAGGTACTCTACAATAGAGAAAGAAGCGTTGGCAATAAAAAACGCTCTTCACACTTTAAGTATTATCTCCTGGGTGGTGAATTTGTGCTTTAGACAGACCACCAAGCTTCACAGTGGATGAATAGAATGAGAGAGACCAATGCAAGAATCAACAGATGGTACCTATCATGCAACCTTATCGCTTCAAGATTCAGTATAAAGCTGAAGAGAAGAATGTTGTGACAGATTTCCTTTCCCGTTCCTATGAGGACTGAGTGACTTAAGGGGGGGTTGACAAAGTGTTGGTTCAGTTTGAGTTCAGCACTCGTCCCTTATTGTTATTTCTGATTAATTTACTTTCTGTAGCTGGTCAGAATGCTTAAATTTGAACATTAGTTTGCAACTTTGCTTCATTTACTATACCGGGTTTGTTTGTGTTCGCATTATGTTGCAGTTTCCATCTATTTATATGTTTAGGTTAAAGCTTCTATGTCTGGACTATTGGTTGAACTTACATTTATGTTTCCTTTTCACTCACCTTGGTTTGTCCCTGTAGATCTGCAGCAGGGCAGGAGTATGGGAGGGGCTGGCCCAGAATTTCCTGCTTAAATGGCTGGATAATGTCATGAATTACCTTGCTGGGTTCTACCATTTAGAGGGTTTTCTTTGGAGTATTGCTTTGTTTGTTTTTCTTTAAAGTAACCTTTTGAGTTGTGTTCTATTACATGGTTTATTTTACAGACAATTTCATGTAGATGAGTTTCTAAATTAGATTAATAGTTTGATTCTTGTTTCTTTGTTTAGATTTTTGTTTTTACGTGTTTAATTGTGGCCTGGTCTACTCAAGTGCAGGTGTGTTGCCAGTTGGCTATAAAAACACTGAGTTCTTGTAAGCTGGAGGTTTTTTATTGTTTTGGTCAGAGTCAAAAGACAAAAATAAAAGCCATCAGAAGGATCCCGAACCAGTGGCTGATGCTGTTTTTTCTTCACCTTGCTGATCCTTGACCTCACTATCTTATAACGAGCAGCGGACAATTTATAAAATAAATCAACCATTCTACCTAAATTATTCACTTCTCCCTGATCTTTAACAATGACATCATCAGCATAAGCCGATAAAGTAAAAGACATATTACAACCGGGTAAAACCAGTCCCTCAATATGTGACCTAACTTTCTTTAACAGCGGTTCAATAGAATGAGCATATAACATTCCAGACAAAGAACAACCTTGTCGATCACCTCTTGTGACTTTAAAAGGTTTACACAAATAGCCATTAATTTTCAGTACACTCTCAATGTTTTCATTTAAAACCATAATCTTGGCAATAAAACCTTTGAGACCAAACCTTTCCAACACTTTCCACAGGTACCGGTGCTCGACTCTGTCAAAAGCCTTTTCCTGGTCCAAAGAAACCAAACTAGCATTATTTCCCAATGATCTGGAGACAAAATATCTCTAATAAGGGAAATATCATCAAACATCGACCTGCCAGGGACACAGTAAGTTTTTGTTTGATGAACAACCTGATCCATCACCTTTTTCAGTCTGTTTTCCAAGACCTTTTGCAACAGTTTGTAGTAGTCTGTACACAACAGAGAAACAGGTCGCCAGTTTTTAATGTCCTGGAGATCACCTTTCTTTGGTAGCAATGTGAGAACTGCTCTCCTGCAGCTCTGAGATAGAAATCCTTCATGAAAACTCCCATTAAAAACCTCCAAGAGATCAATGCAGAGATCAGACCAGAAAGCCCTGTAAAATTCCCTGGGAAGCCAGTCGGTGCTTTCCCTCCTTCCGTACTTTGCAGTGGAGCATGAATCTCTTGCAGAGTCATAGGCTCTTCAAACTCCCTGGCAAAATCCACAGAAACTCTTGGAAGATCATTGCAGAAGTCTTTGAAACTGTCTTTATCCTCATTGTATTCAGAGCTGTACAGATCTGCATAGAAATCTGCTGCTCTCCGCCTAATGTCACCAACGTCTGCAGTCAAAAGAGTTGACTTCAAACCATGCTTGAACTTGCACTGTCCTTGCTTTTTTTCCAATGAGAAGAAAGGCTTTGTCGGAGCATCCATTAAAGCAACGTTCTGAAATCTGCATCGAACCAACGCGTCCAGCAAATCAGCCAAAGCTGATTTTTTTTTATTGAAATTCACCAAACAACCTCGATCTCCTGTGGATTGTGCAGAAGCCTGCAACTCCACTATTTCAATCTCCAGATCTCTAATAGACTTGCTTAAAACAGATGAAACATTGACAGTGTACTGTTGGCATAATTCCTTAATTTAAATGTTTCCACGATCCCAGCACTGCCCTAAAGATGCAAAATCATCTTGTCTAGTTTTGTGCATTCTCCAGAATGAAATAAATGTCTCCTTAAAATTGACATCTAATAACAAAGCAGTGTTAAAATGCCAATAAGCAGATTTATGTTTGATATTGGCAATAAAAGCACTAAAAGAAACCAAAGCATGATCCGAAAAACTTACAGGATGGATATTACAGTTTCCAAAAATTCCTAAATTATGTCTAAAACTATATATTCGATCCAACCTAGCTGCAGAAGAAGAATTATTTGTGTGTCTGGCCCATGTATATTGTATTTTTTGAGTGTGCATTTCTCCCCAAATATCAACCAAAAAAAATCAATCAATCAAATGTTTAAGAACGTTGTCGAAGCTGGATGAGGTTGAAAATGATTCCTATCTAACTGATCATTTTCTGCACAGTTAAAATCCCTACCCAAAAAAAAGAAATTCATCCGTGTCACAGAATACATCTTCAAGTTTATGTAAAAAACAAACCCTCTCTGCTCTTGCATTTGGAGTGTAAACATTTAAAAAACAACAAACTCTGACTCCGTCACTGTTATCTTCCTGCCTGTCCTGTGAATCGTTCATCTTTTGATTTTTCAAGATTTGCTCTCTGTCCTCTTGCACACCTATCTCATGCACTTCTTTTTCACTTTGAGCATTTTTCCCTGACGTGGTTTATTTTGTCGTTGTGCTCCCTGAACCTGTAGCCTCAGCTTGATTGGGCAATTTTTCGCTTTCTTTATTTCTGGTTTGCGTCAAATTATCAGCAGAGAGATTTTTGTTCCCAGGACACGCTCGAACCAAGTGACCAACTTCCCCGCAACCAAAACACACCAAACTGCCCGAGTTTATATAAATAGCATAGTCAAACTCGTTCACTTGCACATTAAGAACTAAGTTAAGGTCTTCATTCTTTTTATTCAGAATCATAAGGACCTGTCTTCTGTGTGAAACAACGTGCTTTAACTGTGGTGACTTGCAACCCGATGGCCTTTTTCTGATCGGGGAAACGATTTTCCCATTCCGCAACAATTCTCTCACAAACTATTCATCACTGACAAATGGGGGTATATTTGCAATCGTGACTTTTTTAGCAGGAGTACTCAATGGGGAAACAGACAAAAAATCATCATTCACAACAATGCCTTTTTCATTCACTTTGTTTGCCTTCTCCACGCTGTCATCAAAAATTAAAACAGCACTGTTCATCCGAGCAGCGGATTTAATGCTGCTACTACATTCCTCCACCGTAAGTATGGGATAATTAGGGACGATCTTCAAACCATGTTGTCTTGTAAGTTGGGTCAAATCCATTTGCAGCATTTTCGCCAAAATCCTGGTGCTACACACAGAACTGTAACCAAAAAACACTTAATCTAACTCCACAACCACAATATTTAAAGAACAATACCCATAAAAAACCCAAAGGAGATCAAGAAAACATAGTTAGAAATTCTCAATCTTTCAGTCCACTCACCACAACACGCACATCCACCAATCCCAAGCATGCAGTGCGAGAGAAAGAAAGAAAGAAAGAAAGAAAGAACAATTTTTTAACTCTAGTCACTGTAACATTGTTGATCTTATGTCTCCCTAAGAAGCCAAGGACCACATACATTAATGACTTTAGACCCATCGCCCTGAACTCTGTGGTTATTAAGTCCTTTGAGCATCTTGTACTTTCAGACCTGTAGGACATCAATGACCCCCTCATTAACCACGTGCAGTTGGCTTACAGAGCCAACAGGTCTGTGCATGATGCAGTTTACCTGGCCCATCACTACATCTTACAGCAAATGGACTCCACAGGAACCTACACTAGGATCCTGTTTGTGGATTTCAACTCGGCCTTCAACACCATCATGCTCTAGATCAACCTCTCCCATGTGACTGTGGCCGACTCCACCTGGTTGTGGATCACTAACTTCCTCTAAAGACAGTTAAGATGGTTCTGGACATCAGGAAGAACACAGCCTCAGCTGCCTCCATCAACCTCTGCTTATTTGGAACCATCATCTCCCGGAACTTCAAGTGGGAGTTCCCACTTGGGAGTGTGCTTTATTTGCATACTGCAGTCAATGCACATTGTTGTACTCCTCTTTTTTCTCATTTTTTATTTCATTTTCTCCAACACTTATGTACAAGAAATGTATTAAGTTCATACTTGCTTTTCATATCCATATTTTAGGCAGTTGCTACGCACCAACTAAGGCAAAAAAAGAAAGTCCAATAACGTATTACCTCCACCATAAACCTTGGACAAAAAAATGTGTCATTATATACCAGTAAAATTTGTATCTAGAAGTGGCTGAGTTCAGGACAGATAAATTAAACTGCGCTCAGATAAACCAACAGGACAAATTAAGCTGCTGGACATTCTATTTTTATGGACTTCTAAGATATACACTCTGTCCACTCAATCAATCAAATCAAAAATACTTTGGGATAACCAAAGGGAAATCGAGTGTCAGAACAGTCCCTTTCCCGTCTTTAATTTTCACCAAAGTGTACTGTTTAGCTTGAGGTGTTTAATCCTTTAAGCATCTAGTACAACCTGAATTAGTTTAAAGGATAAAAGAAGATGAGGTTCTACTCCTGTTCTGCCTACTGTAAAACTGGTTGTGCAGTTCCAATCTCCACTATAACAACAATTTTGAACAGACTTCTGGAAAAAAAAAAGCTAAGTGTGTATATCCTGAAACATTTCAGTGCTACTATGGTTTGTTGCATATACAATTATGAAACAAAAAGAAACATTTTCTATTGGTGCCTTAATCAACAGGAGCCTGCCTGTATCAATGCATAGTCCTGGAAAAATAAAACTGCCACCCCTGGCAGAAGAACTGAATCCATGACAAAAATCCATACAAACAATATTTCCCTTTCCTACTCAAATTATCATCGTCCATATGCATTTCTTGTAAAAACATGTTACGTATTTTTTAATTATCATATCTGACCAAATTATATGTTTAAACCGATTTCTCCCAACTTTAGCATTTAATGAAATAGTATTATGAATACATTATAAGCATAATGGGGAGAAAAAGCAGAAGTAAACATTAGGCAGAAAAACACCAAATGTACTATAGTCGTAATGTGATTTCTTAAATAACTGTTACAGTTTTGAACCTTTTCCTCTTGCTGCTGGTTCCGTAGGTTTTTCACATAATTTTTAAAAAGGAAATGTTATTTATCATCATTCTTTTTGTAAGAGCAACTATTTCTTGGAAAATTGTTTAGCTTTTGATAAGTCTTTCTGCATTAGGGGAAATAATTTAGAACTTTAACATATTTTACAAATATTTATACAAGGACGTCATTAGATGTTAGTGAATTAGCTACAGAAATTATGTGATTTTCCATGTTTCCCCCTGTGCAGCTTTAGCTACACAGTTGGTTTCCTTCCCAGCATTAGAGACAGCTAACGAGAGAGCACCTCCTCCTAGGCAGGAGGAGCAGTCATGCAGGATTACCTCCGCGTGTCAATTTGTTATCTCACCCTGCACTTTATTGTTTTCTAATAGCCTGTTGGACACAACCAGGCAAATAGCCTGGTTGTGTCCAACATCCCCACACTTAAAACGCTTTATATTTCCAGTACTCGTGTGAACCATGTAGGACCCCTCTTCATATTTTACATGTCCAGTGTAGGAGAGTTTAAAAACATAAATACCTGCCTCCTAAAAAATGAACCATTTTTACAACCCAAACCCAAACATATAAACCCATAAGCAAATTCTCCATATAGCTCTGGAGCTCTTTCTATTCTACTTCATTGGGGAGGAATGGTGGGACACATGAAATAATAACCTGAGTAGAAGGCACTGTGAGCAGGGAAATCTGTAGTTACTCTCCATTTACTGTCACAACCCCTTAAAATCACCCAGTTACAAAATGCTTGGCATAGCCTATTTTTTAAATTTTTAGTGCAGTCACTGATTACTATCCAAGTTAATTCTTGGTTATAGTAGAATAAACCATTTCTTTGTCTTCAGAGCTAAAAGAAAAGGATAATGCTTTGGCAGGGGCAGGAGCAAAAAGGCAAATGAAGGAAGGTTGTTAAACCATCTCTTCCACTGATTATAAAGGGCAGGTTGGAATCTTTGGCAAACAAATGTGATAAGCTTCAAGCAGCAGAAATATTGCATTTCCTTGAGACATCACAGCAAGATCATCTCCAGTGTCTCTGTATGACTTTATAAACATATCAGCACGTGGAAATTTACATAGTAACACAATTAGTAAACAACAGATAATTCTATCAAAGCATGCATAGGTGCAACCTGGTGTTTCACAACTGTACACATACAACCACCAGGTCACACTGCATGTTATATGATCTGCTAAGTTGATCCTTGGATCAGGAGGTAGGTGGTTGTCGGCCCATTTTTCTATAAAAAAAGTGTACAAACAGTTGGCATCTCAATTGCTTGAGTAAATGTTTGTTAAATAGTAATTGTGTTGGGCATCAGAGTAGACATGTTACATTAATAAAACATAAAACTGTGTCTGCAAGTCAGTGAAGCCTGTTGATTCTTTTGTATAGGTTTGTAAGATTGAACATGCATGTGTTGTGTAGATGTATGTAATTATTGTGTGTGTCCCAGTGTAAGACCTTTAGTGTTTCTGAGTCGATGTTGGGGTAATTAAAGGGGATAGGGGACATTACATCCTAACCCGTAATAAAACACTGCAGGGTGTGGAGAAGAGATTAAGGTCAGGTAAGACTCATGTGAAGATACAGTTCATTGACAACAGTTCAGCATTTAACAATATAGTACCACAACAACTTATCTTTAAACTGAACAAAGTTGGGCTCATACCTCCATCAACAATTAGCTGTTAGTAAAATTTCCTCTACCAGAGGTCTCAAGTTGTACACACGGACAGCTCCACCTCAAGCAGCATCATATTGAACACAGGTCCCACACCCGTGTCCTCAGCCCCCTGCTGTTCACCTTGGTAATACAACTCTGGTGGATCTCATTAACAAGAATGATAAAACTCACCACGGCAAGGAGGTCAATCTTTTGACCAAGTTTTGACCAGCAGCAACAACCTCCTGCTTATCATCAGCAAGACCAAGGCAATAGTTGTTGATTTTTGGAAAGGCCACATCCAACATCCACCAAGGATCGACAATAGGGCAGCTGTGGGTAAAGTGAGCAGCACCAAATTCCTGGGAGTGCACTTCAGTGAGGACGTCTCCTGGTCTACCAACAAAGCCCAGGAGTCCCTCTACCTCCTGCAGAGCCAAAGAAGGCAAGAGGTCCACCACCATCACTGTGTGGGGAGCAAGCTGCACTGACCATAACATTATTTTTTTTGTTTTCACAGGGACGAAGCTTAATAGTGCCTCGGTAGAATGTGCCCTCTTGAGCTTGTACAGGTTGGAGAAGCCCTGCTAACAATTCTTGTGCAGTACATTGTAAACACAGCTGTTAGAATCATTGGTGCTCAACTCCTTTTCCTGCAAGACATAAACATCCCCCTCAAAACATCAACTATTGTTGGTGATGGCACCCTCCAATTTTCAGCTTCCTGACCTATGTGAAACGATACAGAAGCCTTTATTTCCATAGCACACTCACAAACTCTCCTACAACTTCTTCCACCAGGTAGTGAGGATGCAGAGCTGTCTTCCATCAGCTCCTAAAAAGGCCAAAAAGTATAGACACAGAAAATAAAACTTTGCACAACTTTTTCACTTGCAGACCCTAACTGTCCAAACAGAAAAAAACTTCTGCTGGTACAACTACTAAATATATTTTAGTTTCGTTTGGGAGTCATTTAAGTTTTTGCTTAAGTTATTTATGTTTAAGTTCTCCGAACTATCAGCACTGTGCTCTTTGTGAAATAAATGTCACCTTAGAATTACAGTACGTATTAGGGTATGGTTGTCTATTGTTGTGAATGTGTACTTTTAATCCCCAGGGGAGGATGAGGATTACAGTTTTGATTCTTTTGCTTATCAGTTATATATGAAAGTATTTTCACAATAAAGCTGACGTTGACTTTAACAGAGGAGATAGAAGAAACGATATAGGAACCAGATTACTGCAATTTGTGGAATGTTGAACAGCTGTGGAGAAAAATCATCAGAAAAAATTGCCCTACTGTAACCCTGGTTAATTTACTCCTAGTAAACATGAGCCAATTCGTAAAGAAAGAACCAATAAATAGAACATAAATAGACATTAAAAGACATTAAGATAAGCATATTAAAAGTCATTTAAAAAGAACATTAGGAATTCTTTATTTTGTTATATTTCATTAGGCTTAAAAAACTTTTAAACGTGTGTTTTATTATTGTAAAGCAATTAGAATGGTTGCATGTAAGACATATAGCACACTTATTGTGAAGGGTCGCATTGCTGCGTAGCCCCCGTGACTACTTCCAGCCAACCGGGTTGCCTTGTTTTGGCGCCAGAAGCAGCGGAGAAGAAGCAGGCAGTGAGAGAATAAGAAGCGGACTAGCTTTGAAGCTAAGAAAAACGCAGTGAACCGAGACTACCAGCTGGTTAGAGATATTTTCCCTTGCTTTCGAGGAGATATTCCATTTCGTTTTTTTTCCACCGCGGAAGATTTTCTGTAAACTTCTGATGGACACCGGACCGGGAAAATCCGAGTGAGCAGCTGGGTTCATTGGATGATCGAGCAATAAGATGGCGAGCCTCAAACCAGGAAGCTTTCGAACGAGACCAGCATTCTGGTTGGACGTTTTTCACTATTAGCGCTGGTAAGATCTACCCATGCTGTTAAAACAGCAGCTGGCTACACAAAGAAGTGGAATTTACCGTCCAGCATCAGTTAAAACAAAGACATTGAATTTAAAACTTTATTCAATCGTTGCTGGATTGTATACATTGTTTTCTGTATTTCATTTATTTATTTTTCGGACTTAATGCTGTCACGTGTTGGTTGAAATTTTCTGTTGGGTTTGAGATAGGAACAATATTGACTAAAACAGGAAATACAAACCTTTCCAACAAAATTTAAGCAGTGTAAATAAAAAAATAGATTTCAATTACTAATTGTTTTATGTCTGTTCAAAAATAATAAGCCGGCCGTTTAAACATATGTCCTGGTCTGTGGTCATTGATACATTTATACACTTATTTACTTTATAACTGAATCTAGCACTGGTCCTATTTTTATTATATTAACTTTAAACAAATTGTATGTGTTACACTACGTTCATGTCAAATCCATAATGTCAGTGACTGTGTGACCAAGTTCATACAGTAAACAATAATAAGCAACAGAGTAAATGTCAGTAAGCCAACACAAAATTAAACTAAAACATAAAGACCCATAGATATTGATGAAAGCTATGTTCCATAAAATAAATGAAGCTCTATGAAAGATGAAATAAACAAATCAAAAACACATTCTGTTTTCTGAGTTTTCAACTATATCTGAAATTTTAATTTACTCATATTTAAACATTTAAAATTTTATTGATGACAATGACATCAATTAATCAGTTATCCAATATTATCAACAAAGCAGGTTATATCTGTCTTTGTTTTGCAGCTTAGCAAGTTTTGGAATATATAGGATTTTAGCAAAGGCGGGCCAGGGTGGGAGTTGTTTAGGCTATATAGTCCCACCAAGAAATCCATTAGCCCTAACATTAGTTAACCAAGAGAAAAAGAGTCCAACAGCGCCACTGCTGTGAACTGAGTTTCTCCTGCCTCCGTCGGATTAGGAACTACCTCCAGAACAGCAGCTATGATAACTGGAACAGCAATTTGGCCCTGTTGGCAATCAATTGACACAGGACATAGACTTTGTAAGTCCAGACGAAGCTGAAGTCGGGAAATGGCTAAAAAGCAATTTCACTTAATTTTTCACTACCTTCAGCACTTTTGATCTACTGTAAATAAATAAAAAATACTAAACATAGACACTTGAAACCTGGATGGGATTATGCTAAACTGGTTTTACGATATTTAAAAACTAGGTTTGTGACTTGTAAAACCTTTCCCTGATTTGTGAACCTAAAACAAAGGGAAATTTTAGCACCTTTTTGGGATCTGCATCACACTGGAACGGCCTTTATTTAAGTTTCACAAATCAGAGAGACAGGTTTCAAAAATCACAACCATGGTATTCCTATTCTGCTATGTCTTCAGAATAATTAAGTCCTGGTTTGAGGTGTTTATGTTTTGTAGTTTTTTATCTAGAGTAGATCAAAAGTGCTGAAGATAACGATTAATTATGCGGAATTGCCATTTTGCCATTTCACGCATCCGAAACCAACTTCTGCTTCATGATATCCAGCGCATCATCGACAACTCTCTGGGTCCAAAAACAATGACTAATTGGGAACTCTAAATTGTCCTTAGTGTGCGCTTGTACATTGCAGATGAGTTGTTGCAAAAGCATGGCCCAGCACATTAACTTAATATCACTACCACTGAAGCATTTAACTTGTCTACACCCTCAAAGAAGGAACTTTGTTAAAATATTATGCTTCTAGCAGCCCCTTAGAGTCTAAGATTCACAGGGTCTGCTTTGAGTCAATGCCGTCTGATTCCCACGTTAAGGAGCCGTCAACCTGCCTGTCTGTGCCCTAACACAGATGATTCAAAGGATTGAATTACCTCATCAACATGTTTTAAAGTTTTGTGGAGGACTGGTCCAGACTGATTCATTTAGATTTAAATGACAGCAAGGGTCAACCTATACTTAAAGGACATTAATATAAGGCTTTTTCTAGAATTGGTATGGGGAGTGTCTTATTTTGTACAAATTTTGATGCAGCACATTAAATAAAATATGCCTCTTTTTTTTTCAAACATCCACATTCAGTGCCTTAAGCACTTATACTATGCTTTAAACACCAAATAACATGTTATAATACAGTTCATTCATACTGCAAAATGTAAGCTCACAATCTATTTTTTTATTAATATATTAACTTGCAGTAAAAAAAACAAACATGCAATATAAGATCTCCACTACAATTAGAAACAGACAAATTAAAGACTGACTTATTTAATTAACAGTTGTTTAAATCTTTGAAAACCTGTTTCAATTGTAAAAACACTCATTAAGTCCCTCTTACAGTAGTTCTTGTTTTTTTTATTTTGTTACCAACTGGTACAATGTATTTCTACCTAAAAATAAAAAAATTTAAGTTATTTCATTGGTTTTGATTAAAATATTTTATTTCACCTTATTTTTAAAAGGAAATTATATAAAAACTCGGTGTAATTGTATAGATTATTCTAATTTTCTTTATTTGAAATTTAGATATTGAGATGCAACAGACTTTTTGTGTTTGTTGGTGAAATGCATCAATTAATCTATGAGCTTGACCCTTTACTTCATACTTCAGTTGAGTTGAGTTGAGCTTGAGCATAGTTATCATCAGTTGTTTAACAAAAATACCTTAAAACACCAAAACTGAAAGTAAAAAGTAGAAATGTTTATAACAAATGGTTTTTAACTACACTGAATAACATCGGAATAGTTACAACACATATATTAGGATACATAGAAAACTTTTCTGCTTTTGATAGTAAAGCATTTTGAGATTCTAATCATTCCAATTGTAGAGTGATCATAACTAAATACAAGTCACAAGAACATATATTTAAAACAATTTATCAACTGATTTGGATCTGTAAAGTGAAGGTGTCTGACTTGTCTCTTTCTCAGTCACATTTTTAAGAAGAACAAGGTTTTTTCCATTAAGCCACTTGATTTTGAGTTGGTATGTTCACTTCACATAACAATGGACTCCATTAGTGTGACAGGTGAGTGCTGTGATAGAACCTGGTGAGTGGCCAAATTATTTACCTCAAGGTAGTCCACTTTCAATCAACGTCAGATGTTTT
>JAVLVB010000437.1:416810-435299 GCA_032876305.1 Orestias chungarensis | reverse complement strand
TTCCAGAGGAGTGAATGCTGCAAGTCAATGACTCGATGCAATCTGCTGGGGTTCCTTAGATTGGAAACTTTTTCAAATTGATTTGTTAGAATGTATCCTTGATTTTAATTGATTTTTTGTAAAGTGCCTTGAGACGACACCTGTTGTAAATTGGCGCTATATAAATAAACTGATTCTTGATTCTTGATTCTTGAATAAATATCCCTTTTTTAAAAAGCTCTTCTTCCCCATCAGTTAGCCCCAGACCTTCAGCAACTAGTGTTTGAGATAAGCACCTTTGTTGCGGATGGCACCTGTGATCATGACAATGATAACACCATTGGTAATATAATTTTATGAGGCCTCTCATTTGCCATCTGCTTGTTTCTCCTCTTTAGCTCTGATTGCTCAGGATTCCATCTGAACCCCCTCCCTGAACCATCTGGCCTCTTGTGCTAATCCCCCCATTGATTTGTCTTTCTAACCCCATTCACCATCCAACTCCACTCCATTTTCAAAAACAAACTCCGAAAAGCTGACTTGGGTCTTAATGAAGTTATTATGCAGAGTGGTGGCTACAGTTTCATTTCTTACTTCACTGATCTGTGTTCACTGGATAATTTTATTGAATAGATGGCCATGTAAAATGGCACATTCGTATTTTTTTGATCTACTATTGCTATGGCAGCTCTCTTATAAACTTGTTTGGATAACAGGATAACAAGGAGTTAACTGATCTGTTGTCTACAATCTCTTCTTCTTCCATGTCTCCAGAGGCTGGTGCAGACCTCCAGCTGTTGCTGGCACAAAGACAGGGTACACCAAAAAGTTTTTGCCAGTCCATCAAAAGGCCAAACAACAGGACAAAACTATGAAAACACACACAAAAACACAAGGCATTTTTTATAGAGACTAATTACCCTTCTGATTATGTGTTTGTTTTTTAAAGTAATCCAGATTCCCCAGAACAAAAAATATCCACCAATAGGAAGTAATGTAAACTCCATGCAGACGTTATCTGAGCCATCTAAAAACGTCACTTTTCCTGGTAACGAGAAGCCTGCTTTTTCCCAACAGCATTGAAAACAGTCTATTGAGAACCCACTGTCTTCATCAAAAAGCCTTGACACCGGGTTTATTTATAAATCTACAGTGAAAATCTTGGAGTTGTCAGATGTGTCCCCTATTTTCTGCTCTGAACCAATGTCTGCGGTCATTGCCCTGAAGGAGAAGAGAGCTGCTGTATGTTCCACCAATCTGAAACATTGATCTTCAAGCTTTTTCAGACCAGACCTGTGTGTTCTCCATGTTCCAATTGGTGTGTGGGATCAGCAAGGCTAACTGGTGCTAACTGAAGCTGACAGCCCTTTTTTTTTTTTTTTACAGAACCTGACAGGGAATTGGTAAGAGGCGAACTAATATTAGCTTCCCCACCAGTATCCTCCAGACAGCAGCTATTCTAACCTAATTTATTTAAGATTCCTAAAGATTACTCACAGGCAGAGTGTTTAGGGTAAACAATTTAATTTTCTTTCTGTTACACTGTGTTTTGTTTTAAAGGATTTTTTATTTGTTAAAATTGACTGATTAAGAGTCATCTTACTCATGTCCATCCTTAGTCATAAAACGTGCCAATATCCATTTATCTCAAAAGCCAAACACCTGTTAAGATAAAATGCTAACTAATTTAATATAAATTACTAGTTTTGTTAATATCTGTGTCAGCCATTACCAGCTAAAATGAATACCTATTGTTGCAAAAAAGACCCCAAGGCAGGATTCAAACCTTGGACCTCCGTGCTGAAAGCAGGACAACCAATTGTGTCAAAATGCAGCTGCAGCAGGTGCATTGAGGATAAAGCAATTGTGCTAATTGTTTTTATTTTAATGAGATCGTATGAAAGACAATGGAAATTAATAATTTGATTATTCCTAATTGGACTAGTTTAGACAATGCTAGGCTTAACTGCAGTTAAATAAACCTATTAGTAAATTAATTGTGTTTATAGGAGTTGTTTAAATCTGAATATTTAATGTAAATAATATATTAAATGTCATTTAATCTATTATTTTTGCACATCTATATGAACTTGTAAGAAAACGTTAAGTAACCCTCAGACTGAGTGTTAAGAGACAATTAAAAATAAAAAAAGATGTATTTGATTTATTATTCTATCCAAATCCAACATTTTTGATAGAAGTTATTAAAAAACTGAATTAGTAATATGTGTACATAGTTTTTAATAAACATTTCAGTGTATGTTTTATAAAGCTTGTAATGTATTTATTTAGTATTTTACAGGTGTGTTCATCCCGAATGTAATAGTTTTGGGTATATTTTAATCTGCTTTGCTGGGACTTTCTTTTCAAGCTTATAAAGACATGTGTTTTTGTAAAGTAAAGAGTGGATTTGGATTTTTCAGCAGTGTTACAGAACTATACTTTTCTAGCGATGGACAACCATGTATAGAATTACTTGACTAAAGGCTTAGCTGATAAACTACATGCATAACTTTTGATTAAGGCTGTAATGAAAGCAGAAATGTACATCCAAATGATATTGACATGCAATAAGATTGGTGTGACTATAGGGAAGCTAATGGGACATTCAAAACAGTATTGATTTTAAAAGAAAACTTGATGTATGAATATTTTAAAATGTCAATGAATAACTAACTTACATTCATGTTTCCCTGAGGGAACTTAATATGACTATTCTGTGTTAGCTTCTTATTTTTGGTTTGATTTTGTGGAAGATGAACAATGCAATATGCAATTTTCAAACACTCTTCTTTAGTGAAAGTATACAAAAATAATCATATCTACTGCAAAATGAGTCCCAGGGACAGAAACACAACCTCTAAGCAAAGACAAAAATAGAATACAGGACTAATGATGTGATGTTTAAACTTTTGCTATGAAAACCACAAACAAAAATTTATTTAATAAATCTAATGACTGATAGGTGTCCAAGTTTGTAAACCTCCTGATCTGTCTCAGAATTTTAGCTTACAACTAGCACTTCACAAATGATTAAATGCTTGGTAATTTTTTTAAACAGAACAATAAGTAGACTGGAGATACAGAACTGGTACTACTGATGAACTCTGTGGTCCTGGTTCACAGCGCATGTTTGGGAACATAAGAGTTATGTTAGCCTGATTTCTGACATCAAAACTGCACAAACTAGTAAAAACCTTGCAGCCTCAGATAAAGGGTTTAATTTTGACCTTCATCGAATACTAAATGTTTCTAGGATAGAACTAATCCGAGTTGAATCCATAATCAGTATTTAACTAAGTTACTATGTAAAAACTAAGCAAAACTGAAAGTACCTGGAAACCAATTGTTTTAAAAGTTTGGAATGTTTAACTAAAACTTTTCTAGAATGATAAAAAAAAAAACTGTCTGAAATACTTTTTTTTTCTGTATGTGCCTTTATCTTTTATTCATCTGTGCATATGCTTTTGGGTAGTGATAGATCTTTTAGCAAAACAAAAACAGAAAAAGAAAAAAACAGCAGCACAATTCCCCGTTTTATATAACAAAGCCATGACTTTCCGGCTTTTCTACTTCTTTTTGTAAAGCAGACACATCAAATATTTCAAAAAGAGAAATACATTTAGAAGTACCTTGCTTTTGGATTTTTTAAGCAGGCAGTACATTTCTCCATACGTGAAGTGATGGATTGGGTTCAGCCCATTATTTTTTGTCTCTATATCAGGGTTGAAATATATTTTAACAAAAATGGATGATGGATGAATGTAGATGTATTTATTGATGATAATACTTTTTAACAACCCCTGGGCATATTCATGTAACACAAATAATAATAATAATAATAATTATTATTGTTATATATCCATTATCCTGCCCGTTTACCCTTGTGGGGTTGCCGGGGTCTGCTGGTGCATTTCTTTAGTTCACAATAGGCGAGAGGCGGGGGTTAGACCCTCGACAGTTCGCCAGTCTATTTTTATTGTGATTATTATTATAATTATTATTAAGTGTGGTCAAAACAGATATAAAATCAAAAGTGATTTATCTATTTTCTCGGCAATTTATATGCACATTTCTTTATTATTGCTTTGAATATATGAAGCATAAACCATAATACTTTATGATGTAAACTGAACCTTTGTGGGACATAAGAGTTACATTTTAAAGCATAGTGAAGCATAGTGTTTGCTCTCCCTTCTCACACTATATTACTACGTTTCATGTAGGAGCATTTTGTAAAACTCAAAATCGGTTGAAAATATGTAGAATATGAAAATATGTTTGAAATGTTGGATATGGTTTTCCAGAAAGTATTGCATCTTTGCAATTGCAATAATGCACAAACGTATTTTGAAAATTACAACTCTTATTGTCAGCTAAAGAACAGCCATCTTGTAATTTGTAACCAGATTTCACAAGTTTATAATTGTATTTAAAATTGGCAGCCTTACTTTACATCCCCCTAATATTGTCTTTCCTCCTCTGATCCTCTATCAACTCTGTAGTTGGATGTAATCCATCATGTTTTAAGCATAAGAAAACTATTAGTAAAATTAATAGATGACTTTAAACCCCTGCAAGTGGTATGAGTGACTTTGGGCTAAAGAATAAACATGATCTCTAATTGTGTTCAACTTTAACTCTATATTTGTTTTCATACAGACTTCACTGCTGGGAAAGACTATTCAACTGGGTAAATTAAATTTATGATGCTACTACCCTTTTTGTAAATGTTGTTAGCTTATTACATAGTTGTTACATAACTGTTATTTAAAATGTGTTAATTATGCTAGACTTGCATGGCTGAGATGTTGTTAGCTTTGGTGTCTCATTGCAAACAGTTCATTGATTTGAAACCTACCCTGTGTGTGTTCCTCATGAATGTGTGGGCTCCAAGTGCTTGATTCCAAAAACATGCAGGCTAGTTATTTATTCTCTCAAAAATGTCCCTAACTTTGACCCTGCTTGTGTGCCTTGTGTCTCTTTGTTAATTTTTGATTGGCGACCTGTCAGGGGACCTGTAATGCCTGCTAGTTAAGGGGAGTCCTGCTTTCAACAGTGTAGACCAACATCAGCATGTCAATGTAAAACAAATGGGTTACTTGAAGGGTACTAACGAATTCTGGCATCGTTGGAGACACGAATACCTTCACACTGTACAACTTCGCCACAAATGGCAAGAGTTTAGTCCCAACGTTAAAAAGGGAGACGTTGTTTTGCTAAAGGATGATCCTACATGCTGCAGTGATTGGCCCATGGCTCTCGTGACTGACACCTTTCCAGGCAGCCATGGCAAGGTCTTCAAGATTGAGGTCAAGGTCTTCAAGGATGGAACCGCAAAAAAGTTTCTCAGGCCTATTACAGAAGTTGTTATGCTTTTAAAGAATGAGGACTAACAGGCTTATAAGTTTATCTTTTGCGTACTGACAGGAAATCAGCCACTTCGTTTAGTTTTTCTCTTAGTCACACGTGAAGAGGTGCATCTGTTGTAGTCAGCTTTTCGTTTGTGCCAACGACATCACAGTCTGTAAGTTTTAATTCTTTATTCTTGAGTAGATTTTATTTAATATCTTATTTGTTAAGAATGTGTGAGGTAAATGTTGAATTTGACAGCTGCGTAGTGCTTAAAGGTTTGTGTTGATTTATTTTGGACATGGCATTATAATTTTCTAAGTTTACCTTTTTTCTAATGCTAATAAATTAAACACAGCTATTTTTTATTTATGTTACAGTTTACTCCGTTTTACATGTGCATTTGGGTCACCAGAATAAAGTGGAGACAAAGAATCTACATCCTGACTCAAGCATTCATTCAACGGGAGTTAAGCTTACTGCTAAAATGTGTTCAGAAACACACAAGGAGAGCAGAAAAGCATTACTGGATCTACATCCAGTAGCATACAGACGCAGTAATGCAGCTATGAGTCTATACTCAAAAGCTGCACGAATTGTGGATTATAGATAACTAAACTCCCTTTCTTACTATGAATTACAAGTGCAAAAATATCATTACAGTAAATCACTGCAGAATCAAAATTGGCAGTAAGCCCTTGTGCACCTGTGTTTACAGTAGTTGAGTAGATAAACAGACTTAAAGCCAGATATTCCTTAACCTTTTTCCCACATTTTGGTTATGGGCCACTTCACCTTGTTTTATTTCAACTTTTATATCTGAATACTGACCCCATACACTAACAGTTTCACACACATTGTCCCTATTAGTCGCTGGCTGTAATACTGAAAGGCAGCTTGCCAGATCAAATGTCTCAGCTTAATTCAGGAGCATGGCCTGTTGACATGATCTGGCTTCAGTTTTCTTCTGAGACTATTAGCGCTCAATTACACTCAATGCCACACTGATTCTGAAATAAAAAAGGAAACATACATGCACTGTGTCCTTTTATATATTTGGATTTGATTTTGCTGCTGCATTTCTCTCGATTCAAGCATACAAATGTCACGAAATTCAGCAACTACAGATTTTCTCTGTTTACTTTACATGGCAGTATAAGCTTCAATAATAACAGAGATCATCTGTTTCATTTAGGTAAGTTGACTTTTGTTACCTACAGAAAATTCTGAATTGTATTTATGCATAAAAAACCCCACATACACCACAGAGCTTATAGTGATTAAAGACAAAGTTATTAATGGAGGGCTGTTAAGTCAGAACTTTTTATCTTTGTGGCAACAGAACAAGAAAATATATGTGAATGTCAGTAGACTAATGGGAAATTAGTCCCATTAAAATCCTGTCCGATCACAGAGAGACTAACTTGTTGTGACTGTGAAAACATGATAAATACAAAAAGCTACATATAACCTAACATAGCAAATTGAACCAACTTCTATCTAAATATAACTGTATTACGAGACAAGAACAAGTTCAAGCTTAGGCTCTCTATTAATTCATGTGGAACAGTGTGATCCTAAACAAATTCTGATATTACAGATAATTAGCTAACTCTCTGTGTACTATTTGTTGAGTGGTGCAAGTAAGGGGAAGGGTCTTTAAATTTAAAGCAAAAGTCATGTTTTATCCCGAATCTACTTTTTACTTTTGCTGAAGTTAGGTGTGTGAAAGAAAAGCAGTGGCTTCAATTTTCTTTTGATATCAGTGGATTGCATTTCCGTAACTTTACCTAGGCTACATTGAGCTACGGTTAGTGAGGAAAGACCAGTGGCGTTGTTAGGAATGAAGCTTTACTGGGGCACATGCGCCCTACTGCATCTCTCTTTGCTCATACATATCCACGCAAGCGCGCATACACACACACGGACACACACCGTTGTCTGATGTCTGCCGAGTCTCATTATCAAATTTACTTCTATTGCCATTGATTAAGATTATATTGAGTATAAAAGCAAATTTATTTCAACAAACATTAACATTTTTCCACATGGGACTGTACCATTACTAATTTAGCTGGCTATCTTAAATAGCTACGTTATCACCAGACCTTAACTCCCTCTCTCATCTATTCGTACTACTTCCTGGTCTGTGCTCTGTGCGAAGAATTTCCTGATATCCATCTACAGGAGTCATGCAATAATGTTCAGTTAGTATAAAATCATTTGGTTTAGAAAAAAGAGAGTAACTGGGTTATTGCTAAGCAGCAGAGGGCATATTGTGGAGTAATATAAAGTGAATGGTGCAAAAAGATATAGTGCACATAATGTGTCAGATATAAAGTGTGTCCCTAAGGTGTGATTCTCTTAGAATAATAAATTGTTTGACAAAGCCAATTGTCAAAGTAGATTACTATGAAAATATCTTACCTCCTATGGGGGCTAAGCCACCCCTGTCTCTCAAACCTAGTAAAGTCCCTGAGACATCTTAAACCATGGACATATATGAATGGACAGAAAATAAAGAAGTGTTAAGATAAAAGCAGAAGTGCAACTTTTAGACAGCTGTATATCTGAACTACCCTATAGAAAACTGAAAAGCATGGTTAAAAGGATTCAAGCAAGGAAATGAGTGTATTTATTGTGCTGAAAACAAATGTTTTAGAAGCACATATGTCTCTCAGGTAACAAGATGCTACACCACTTTGAGTGGTCCTGGCAGTAACTATAACATAGAACAATTCTGTGGAAAAAGTAGTAATACTAAAAGATGAACCAAAATCAAAGACATTAGCAAGCTAAGACCAGAAGTAGTAAAAATAAAATATAGGTGAAAAAATGTTCAGCAGAACTTGACTAAGTATGTACAATCTTTAGCATCACCACTTACAACAACTCTTTAAAGATACTTTAAACAGCCATTTATTGTTTATGGGATATGTTTTTTTCCCCCCGATGGCTGAAGATGCGGTTCAGTGTAGAACACAGAGCCACAAGTGCCTTGAGACAACATGAGTTGTAAATTAGCACAATGTAAATAAACTGATTATTGAAGTGTTACACGAGATCTAATAAGCCATAATTTACTTGGTCAAAAAAATTCAAACTGAACAAACAGTCCATATTTTTTATACATAGATTTATCCACACCAACTCTATTATCCATACTGTGCGTGAGAACGCTGTATTTGGCAGATACCAGGCCTATCGTGACATTAGAAAAGTGTCGGCAGCCGACAGGGCTGAACCAGAACAATTGTGATCATTTGAAATGCTGGCCTTGAAGGCTGGCTATCTCACACTCTTCCTTTATCATCTCCTTTCCTGCTGATGTCTGAAAAATGGTGCCTGAAGGCAAACTAAACTTGGTAACTTGGTAAACATTACACCACTTTCACAGACTGTAGCAGATGGGGCTTTCCAGAACTGGTTCTACCATTGACCATCCCTACTAATCTATCATTATAGTTTAACCTATTTGCTTGAATAACCCTAGGGCACCACATTTTTACTCCTGCAGCCTAGGTAACCTGTCCCTCCACATATGTGTCCTTGTTCTGTCTTGGATCGTTTGTTCTGAAATAATGTTGTTGCAAGTTTTACTTGTATTGCATCTATGTGACAATAAACTCAGATTCTGTTTTTATAACAAACCAAATGTTATTTTTTTTTAAACAAAACAAATCTAGGAAATGAAAACATGATTATGTACACTTAATACATAAATATAAAATGTAAAGACCATAAATAGAAGCTTGTCCTGGTTTTTGGCATCAAGTTTCAAAAAGTTATTCTTTTGAAACTGTAAGGGTTTTTATGAGTTCTACAGTCTAGAAGAGGGGTCTGCATGTCAGTTTTTTTGTTTTTTTTTGCTTTCTGTCTCTGCTTCACTTTATCCAATACTATATGTTGATTCTGTCCTCTCTGCTTGTTCTGTTGCTGCTCTGCTAGGATGCACAAATAAATTAATCTAAGCCATCTGCACAATGCTTATATATGTATGGCTTTCTGGCAGGCAGACAGTTCCAGATTCTTGAAAGGATTAGTGTCAGTAAAAATCCGGCATTCCTTTACTGATTATCAAGTTCACAGATTTCACTTTCTCCACTTGCCCATATTAGTTACCTTAATTGATTCTTCAATCAAACCCTGTTCATAGCTAAATGTAGTTACAATGTTGCCTTCACTTATCATGAAAATGGTAAATGGACTGAGCCTATCAAGAGGACTCCAAAACACTTAACAATGCGTTGTTCGGTACTGGGGAGAGAGGCGGCAATGCCCCCTCGATAAATGCCTTACCCGCTCAAATTGAACCACCCCACCTCTGGTTCTGAGAGGTTGTTTTTGCACAGGGGGAGAGAAGACTGTAAATTTCTAATCATATAAAAAAAATGATACCAGTTATCAAAGATGTTTAATAGTCTTCTTTGAAAGAATATTTGATATTTTTTATGTTTTAAATATTAATTTGATTTAATTAATTTAATATTACATTCAAATTAATTAAGGATGCATTTTCCATCCAAAAAGATACATTTTTTGTAGGTTGTTTAATCTAAATTTAATTTAAAGAGTATCTTAATTTTCTTTCTTTTTAGTTATTATTACTCTCTTTTTCCCCCTTGAGGAGAAATGACCTTATTGTTGTTGGGGACTTTTGTGCTATAGTGACCTGAAGAACTAAACTAGTAGGAGCTTTGCTTCATGTGGGACACCCAAGCTGGGCAGGTCTTGGTGTACAGAAAGATAAAAATGAAGAGAAAATGAGCTAATAAGCTTAGAAGACTATTAAACAGATAATTTCAATTCCTCACCATATTGCTTCATTGAAATTAACAAGTAGATATATTTTTAATGCATAAATTGATTTTTATTGTTTTCTCTCAATGTCAAGATTGTTCCATAAACGGACACTTTGAGTTGAAATGTATCTTTTAATTGTCAACATAATGTGTATGAATGAAGATTCTCAATTCAAACTTCTGCCCCATGAAGCCATGCCTAGAACAGGCCCTGTAACACTACAGTCAGTCATTCACCCTTTCACACACCATATTAGCAAAAACAACATAAAAGGAAACTAACTTCATACATGGCGCAATCAGACGCTTTGAAATCATCTTTTTGTAAAGCTCCAGTATTACAACAAACAGAAGAAAACTCAAATTACACCTTGCATATTACAACATTTATTGCTTTAGTTATTAGAAGTAAGGGCTTTTCGGTTTGGTATGAACATGTTGTAAAAATAGAGGTGACAACAATTTACACGATTCCTAAATATTTTTTGAATGCCATTTTTCCGAATTAGTAACTTTTCTAGATTTGAATCATGAAAGCACGATTTGTGAAGAAGAATTTGTTTAAACAGTACTTATTTTAAAAAACAAACATGATTTTTAGATATATATAGATATATATTTCTAACAATAAAAATATAGAATCTAACATTTGTACCAAATTAATTTCTAACTCACTTACCAATCATGTGCCATCTCAGAGCAACTGAGACATTTGAGAACTAGAATATTAATAGCTGCATGTTCATGCACAGCATATTTATTCACAAAATCAAAGTACCAGTTAAATCAAAGTGCTGTTATATACAGTTTAAATACTAATACTCAATAAATGGTCCATTGATTTCAATTAAGGTCGGGATTTATATTTTCATTTTGCATATTATCAGTTATAAATATTGCATGTAATCATTCTGTGAAACCTATTGGCAAATCCCATCTGAACTAGTATTTCAAAATGTGAATATTAGACGTCCGGGTTTAAGTGAATGTAGCATAGGATGATTTGCACAGTAAATCACACACTCCCTCCAGCAAAGCACACTAGCACAAAGCTGCTAGTTTATATGCAGTGGAACATTTTAGAATTGCCTGCATCTTGGTTTTGGTCTGTATGGTTGTATTTATCAAGCATTTAAATTTCATCTTTGTCAAGGTGGGAATTGCAATACGTTAATTAATCTTTAATATATTATGGTTGAAGACTAAATAAATACATAGAATTAGATTAGTTGATTTCAAAGATGTGTATTGTGTGAAAAATTGTTGCAGACAAAAAAAAAGTGTGAACAATTAAATAAAAAGCCCATTAGTAGATAATGTCTATTATATCATCCTAGCAATGGATATTGTGTAATATATCTTTAAAATGGCAACATTTGTCATATTTTGCTCATTTTTTTACATTCATCAGTGTCTTTCTTGGTTGAAAACTGTTAATATTAACTATTTAATCACTCTTGTCTGGCGGTGTGCCACTCAAAACTGGTCTAATTCTCTTTCTTATACAGGAAAAGATCTTTTGTCTTGTTTTTCTTCATTTTTTATTTTGCTTTTTTTATTTTCTCTGTTTTGTCCTCAGAGTATAACCAGCCACAGCAGAAAACTGAGTTTGGTAAAAAGTACTAGTTCCTGTCCACAGTTTCCATATAGTCACTTGGGAGAAGGGATACTGTAAAAGCAATTATTCAATGCAATTAGTTTGTCACTTATTGGTATTAAAATACATTACAATATAAGGGAAAAGTACATGTGATGCTTAAAAACAATGTTATGTAGTTTCTCATTTTTATATTATACCAGTACTTATAAACACCAAGATAAAAACAGTTCTCAGATCATGTCAATGATATTTTTACTTGTTCAAAATAAGGTAAAATTCTCTCTCTTCTGACAGAAATTACAGAGTACAAGATGGAAGCTGCAGCAGATTTGCTTTTCCACATGTGGTAGTTTAATGCTGTGCAAAGCCGGTAATGCCTGTCAATCTAACAAGGTACTAAGAATAATAATTAGCCTGCAGTGTTATGATTTCAGGCTCCCGGCAAAGCAAACAAAGAGTGAAAAACCTGGGATGTAGGTCTTCAAAATAATGCCAAAGCCTAATGTTCATCCTGAAAGTAAAGACATGCAGGGAAGTGAGCTCACCGTGGTTGAGATGAGAGAATTTGTCAGTCGTAGGAGTTTTGACATCTGTGTGGAAGCATGTTCCCTCGGAAATTCTCAGATTAGAAATACATATAAACCTGAGACCTGTGAGACGGAAATGGGTTCATTGGAAAGAATGAAAAAGAGATTGACGAGAGGTTGAGGGCGGCTCATAATGAGATACTGCGTTATCTTCAACAGCATGTGTGATCACCATGGGGGGGACTCATCTTTTCCAATATACTCAAACTCTGTTTACTGTCCCCAGTTGCACTTAGTCATAATGCAGAGGCAAAGTTTACCTTATGTCTCTGAGGTCCTTATGCTGGCAAACCAGAAAAGTAATTAGGTCATAAACTGAACAAGTAAACACTCAAGTCTTCATCTTCTAACAATTATGTTAAGTAAGATTAATACACTGTAAATTGATCTAAGTTAACTTATCATTCCCTGTAACAAAATAAATCCATCTTTTAAACTCTGATAACACTGTGTGAACACTACTAGTATTAAGTTAAGTAATCCCACAATGAAACATACAAAACAGTCAGTTATTGAAATTGGCAGATGAGATTTCTTTATTGGATCAAATGACTCACGTCCAAGTCATGTGTCTTAGAACCTAGTCAGACTTGAGCTGAGAAAATAATTAAAAACCTCTGATTTGACTTGGACTTCAACATGAATGATTCATGACTTTGAATTAACTTAAACCCTTTAACCTTCAAACGTAATAATTTTCCAGCAAACAGTAAGCAAACAACAGTTGAACCATGTCAGGGGTACAGTCCAGCGAGCCGGGTCTCTGGCCATGTGCCAGTTTTCCTGCAACATCCCCAGCCACTGTGCTTTTACCTTTTATTTCCTGTATCCTTTTGAGACAGCAGAGAAGGTAACGAGGGTGGGGTGGAGCTCCATTTAAGATTTTTTAATCGTTGTACTTAGTGTTGGAAAAAGGAAAACGAGAACAAACTTCAGATCTGATCATCCAATTCTGGACCATAATGTCTAGGTACTCACAGTAATTATTTTATGGAAATAGAACGTTCAGAAACCCTTTTTAACTGCAGACAAAGAGACAGTGGCACAAGGGCTGCCAGTGTCTTCTTTAACATGAAGTACACAATGACAGAACTGCAACTAATGTATAGGCTTTTTTTTTGGTGGTGTATCCAGTTCAAAAGGCTCTAAGACAGACACCTGCTACATGGAAATCTTTTCTTCTTAGACATAAATAAAGAACAAAAATAAAGGAAAACATGGATAGTACTATTCTCATACTTTGTGTTCAGCGTGTCTTTATTATTTAGTTTTAAATATTATAATGCATAAATAATGCATTAGTATTGTACCTTTAAATTTAATGGCACTGTTATGCTAACAGTGTGTTATATTTACTAAAGGAAAATAACAAAATATAAAACTGTAAAAATAAGATTTAAGAAATATTACACCTTTCGCAAAGCAACCAAAGTTACATGTATAACTTTCCAGATAACCTCCAAATCTGACAATATGATAAAGAATACATGTAACATATATAAACTTATTTATTTATTTATTTACTTATTGATATACACTCTCATATTCACAAATAATTCAGCAGAATTTTGGGTACCTGAACTTTATTGCCATGTAAGTACAAATGTTAGAGTTATGCACACACCTTTGTGACAGTGATCTTACTCCATACACGGACATACAGATGACTGAGGCCTGCACTATCCGAAGAAGCTGCCTCATCTTGAGGCACATCCATTGTAAGCAGAGCCTTTAACAAGAAGAGGAGAATCTAATAGACTACATTACATTTAAACCGCACCCAACCTCTACTATGATGTTATAAAATAAAAGTTAAAACAATATTAGCATTTTCAGTGTCAAGTCAAACTTAATCTGAAGTTTTTTTTAAACAAATCAGACAATTTCAATTTAAAAAACACATAAGATCTAATAACAAAACTTTCTGTTGTAACGTTTCTTTTCCTCCTGATGATTCACACATTCCTGATTCTGCAGCAGAAATCTTTGGTGATCTACTGGGGTCATTTTTTTTCTCTCACTGGGCAGTTTTGACCTTTTCTATAACCCATTCCAATTTCTGGGTTGCTACCAGTTGTGTTGGCATGTTTGGTCCTAATCATTCTTATATTAAAAACAATAGACACTGCTCTACATCTTGCTGTGTAAATTATAGCAATCATTATTCAAAAACTTTGTTTAAATGGTGTATAATTAGGTATATTAATATAATAATAAAACCAAATGTCTAATAATATCTTGTATGACCTACATATAAATTAAGTACACAAATGAAAAAACTCTAAATATTTCTACATTTATTTTACATTCTGATATATTACCTTAATGACTTAAGTTTCTGTTTCATTGTTTTGTTACTGACCTGTCAATAACATTTTGACATGAGTAAGAAATGTTGTGCATCATATGACATGAAGGCTAGCACAGGATGGAAATGTGTCTTTCTGCTAAAACATAAGCAATGATGAGAACAATTACTAGAGCATTGAGCTGCCACCTAGAGAGTTATTATTATTCTATTATTCAACTATGATAAATATGAATATTGTAATGATATGATATATTGCTCAAACATGTAATAAGCATATATACAAAGTGGGAGCTATTTAGAGCTGTTGTCAAGCCTACTCCTAAGGACTGTCCTTCATGCTTTAGAGGTTTTCCTCCTGCCAAACAGCCATTTAAATCTTGGATTGATCAAGAGGCTTCTGCAGTATTTGATGGCATGCTGAAGGTAGTTTGCTCATTTGAATCAGATGCAGAAGCACACAAATCTAAAACACAATGGACTGTAAGTCCTGAAGGTTTAGTAAAACAGTTTTGGAGGGTTGTTACTGTTGTACACGAGGGTGTCTAAGCAACACAACTGTGGGAACTAAGCTGACTGAGCAGCCGAAGTGGCTTCTTTCAAACAAGCTTGAAGTTTGGTCATTTTGTTTACATTTTTGTTGTTTTGTGAGTTGAAATGACTGGTCCATTGTGTACCCAACCTTATGCCTAATGGCTGGTGGTGGTTCCTGCCATTAATTCTGCTCTATGTTCAGTAAGTAGTGAAGATGAGAGCAGGGTTCTATTTGCACTTTCCACAAGTGGCACTAGTCGACTGTGCATTGTGTGTCCATGTTGGAGGACAAGAATTATCCCTACACTAAGAAGGTCAAGCTAATTTTACATTTTTATTAAATGAACATCAGTTTATTCCGGTTTAAAAGGTAATGTTTGAACATTTTAATTCTCGTTTTTAAATCTCCTGCATATGTTTTACACGCAGAACTCTAGCAATAATTTCTTTAGACTTTTTTAAAAGCATTAAGGCTGATGCACCTAAATTGTTGTTGGCCTATTGCATTATTGGCTTGCTACTTTTTTTGTTGTTGTTTAGATAATCTCTTCCAGATGCCAAAGATGACAATGGGATTTTCACTATGATTCACAGTAAAATATTATATTCTGCTTGAGCTTTCCCATTTCCTATTGTTCAGATTACACTTTTCTGCTGGGTGTCATTGTTTCCGTGCAGTTCTCTTCATACTGAGTGGCTGTGGACAGAAGGTGCACATCTGTTGGTTGTTCAACATCTGGGATTGTTTCAACATTTAATGAATAATTATGTTAATTTGATTGTTTTCTGGCGCCTCCAATGCAAAAGATGTAACATATGCCCATGCACCTTTTTCCTTAATACACACATTTCCCTGTGCCCCTCCAATTATTGATAGTAAGTGAAAAGCAGATACTTGGTTCCTGAGATGTACAAGTTTAAGGAAGGCAAGATGAACAGATATATTTAACAGAAATTCTGTATTGCATTGGGATTACATGTCAAATCCACAAACTGCAGTAATAAAATGTAACGCAACGGAAAAGTCTAGGAAGAAAATGTATATATTTTTCATTAAACACATAACAAATGTCTTCACCAGACGGGTGCAGAGTAAAAATTGTTGCACCCTGTTGTTTTTTTTTCTTTTTTTTGTATCAACTGAGCACAATAAGTTACACTTTCATTTGCTGTGTTTTATATTTTCATTACCCCCTTTAGAATCCAAATTATTTTGTTCCGTTTTTGTTATTATTATTACATTTTATTCCTCATTAATTTAAAATTTATAGTAGTACTTTGTTAAAGCTAGGTACTTAAATATTCATTGGTATTTAGTTATACAGTTTGTTTACTGTATGTTTTGGCTGTAAAAATAATCAATTTAGATAAATAAATCTTTATAATTTCTGTTTATGGTAATATATGAGTAAGTGTTCACCACTTATATTATGATCGCATGACCTTCAGTAGACAATGAATCATAATCAGGTCCTCCTCATCTCCCCTCGGGGCGGGCTACTTCTTCGTAACCAAGAAGGATGGTTCGCTCCGACCTTGCATCGACTACCTTGGACTCAATCAAATCACCATCTTTTTGATGGTGATTTGATTGAGCTACCCTCTACGCTTAATCACTTCCGCCTTTGAATCATTAAAGATATCAATAGTCTTCACCAAACTTGAACTCCGCAACGCCTAACATTTACTCTGCATAGGCCAGGGGGATGAGTGGAAAACCGCCTTCAAAACACCGCTAGGACACTTTGAATACCTTGTCATGCCATTTGGTTTCTGCAACGCTCCCTCTGTATTTCAAGCCCTCATAAACGATGTCCTCCGTGATTTTTTGAATGTTTTCGTTTTTGTGTACCGTGACGATATCCTTATTTTTTCCAGACCCCTCTCTGAGCACATGTCCCACGTCTGCTAAGTTCTTCAGCGCCTCCTGCATAACCGTCTATACATGAAGGCAGAAAATGCGAGTTCAACAAAACATCAATAGCCTTCCTTGGTTACATTTTCAAGTGCGGGCAGATCTGAGCTGACCCCACCAAGATCCAAGCAGTAACCGTTTGGCCCATTCCAGACTCCAGACGCCAGCTACAGCGCTTCCTTGGGTTCGCAAACTTTTACCGCCGTTTCCTACACAACTACAGTCAGTTTCCCCACTCACCTCTCTTACCTCCACCAAAAGAAACTTCATCTGGACTCCCGAAGCCGACAAAGCCTTCAACGAACTAAAGACACCTGGAGTACATTAAATCAGCCAAACGTCTTAACCCACGTCAATCTCACTGGTCCTTGTTCTTCTCCCGTTTCACAGAAGTTCCCCGCTGCTCTGTTCCGTGTCTGCTGTCTCTGGTTCCCTGCTGTGCCCGCCATCACAGTTCCTGGATTCATACATACCCCACCTTTCAATAAACTCATATTATTGTACTACTGAGAGTCCTCCAATTTATGTGGGTCCGAAGCTTAAATACTATGACAGACGATCCGACAAAGACAAATGGAGTTTAAAAACACAAGGTGGTAGAATAATTTCTGGTGAGACATCAGGTAATCAAAAGAGGGAGGACACAAAAAGACATGAATTTTAAAATAAAACAGGAAACAACCCTACTAAACAAAGGAAGTGGGATCAAGATAAGACTTTTTTTAAAGCATTGATTATGAGGGCTCCCACTCAAGGCGAGGCTCAAGGCCATTTTAATTGTCATTACTGGTGACAGTGAATGGAATCAAATAAGGGTCAGAAGGAATTTGTACTTGTAAAAAATATTTGTACTTGTAAAAAAGATTTCCAGGCCTTCAAATTTGCAAATCTCAAGTACAAATCTTTTTTACAAGTATACATTCTTTTTGACCCTTATTTAATGCCGTAACAGTGTTTCAGAGCCAAGCTGTTCCTGGTCTTATTTAGTCCTACCAACAAAAAGACCCGCTCTGCACCCGCATTGGATTGGGGAAGCACTAGGACCAGCTTTGTGATTGTTGCAAGCCTCTGGTACAGTTTTACTCCCGTCTCCTGTGAGGAATCAGTCAAGAGCACACTGGAAGTAAACTCTTAACTGTTATAGTTTTTTTCATGTTTTCTGTAAGTCGATGGATAGTTCATTATTAAAATGTGCAAAATCTTTACATTAAAATGCTCTTGAACTCTGAAAAGACAGAAGTTGTTATCTTTGGACCAGAACCCCTAAAAAAGAAATTGCTTAGTCAGCCACTTGACCTGGATAGAATCAGGTTGGCATCTGGTGACAATGTAAAGAACCTTGGTGTTATTTTTGATCAGGAAATGTCTTTCAAGTCACATATAAAACAGGTCTGTAAGATTTCCTTCTTTCA
>JAVLVB010000437.1:365035-394660 GCA_032876305.1 Orestias chungarensis | reverse complement strand
CCTGATGCAGAGGTAGAGCTCAGACCCGAGTGAGCCATTGCACTAGAACGGCCTCTCGACTCTCCTTTTCTATAGAAAAGAAACTCTTATCTTTCGCAAGATGTCTTTTGCTGAGCGATTGTGAGTTTATATTTTTTATTTGAACATTGTGAGAACCTGAATATGCTGTCCTGAGATCAACCAACCTGGGGAAGTCAAGAAGGACTTCAACATACTGTATGTTTACACATAATAGGGAATGTTGTTCAAATAAAACTCTGTGGAAAGATTTTAAAAAATCCAAAGTAACTATATGTGTAATGGCGTAAGTACTCGGTATCGGTGAGTACTCAAATGCAAGTACTCGTACACTACTCATTTTGGAAAAAAGTGGTATTGCTGCATCCCTAGTATATAGAAATAAATTATTTACAAAGAAAGCATAGCGTAAAGACACAGTGTAACTAAGTGTTTTTTAAAGCATGCTTGTTACAAATTGCCTCACTAATGGACAAACATGGACTTCCATCTTAAAAGATGTAAAAATAATTTTAATCAACATAGACATTTTTCCGCTAAATACTTATCAGACTGATAGTAGGTTAACTAACACCAGCTGATTGCAATGTTGATCCCAATATACTGTGAATCCCTCCCTTTTCACTGTAGCACATGTAATAAAGTCATTCAGTTTTCTACTATCTTGCCATAAAGTGAGTATAAATATAATTAGAATTTCACACAAGGATGAAAACTGTTTCTTGGCAATACCAATGGAATGTTTAATCTATTGTATAGTTCAGGAGTTTCAAATTCAGGCCTTGATATCTGGTGTCCTGCAACTGTTAGATGTGTCTCTGATCTAACACACAAGAATTAAATGGATACATCGTCATTCAACTTTTCCATAGTTCAGCTAAGGACATGTTTATATAACTATGATTGGCAGTGGTCCTCAGATCAGCTCTGTTTAATGAATCCTAGCTACAATCAATAACTCCATCATGGTGTCTCCCCAGTTTAAGTACTCCATTGTGGATCTACCCTAGGTCCAGCACTCCAACGTGGGTCCTCCCAAGTTCTTGCGCTCCGTCATGGTTTCTACCCAGCTTGGAGGCTCCATCGTGAGTGCTCCCGAGCTGCAAAGCTCTGTTGTGGGGTCCACAATCCTTTTCATAACGAAAAAGTCTATAGCTGCTCTTAACTTTTGTGTCTTTTATGACTGTGGGTTGCTACACGTGGTCTAAAAAGGTGCTCCTGTCAAGAGGAAGATCTTATAAGGCATCATAAAAATAAAAAAACAAGAATGCAAAAGTATAAATGTAAACATAATGTAATAACAGTTGACTATTTATATTTTATGTGGTAAATTCCAGTAATTTTTATTTGTTTTTAGGTACAAATGATACATATTGATTTTATAGGTGTTTAATAATTTGGTGTCCTTTTCAGTGATGTCAAATAGACAGTGGTCATGAGACAGAAACATGCTCCAGACAATTTGAATCTTTTGAGGTATTCCATTAGGGTAAGGCTAAAAGAGAAACCCATGTCATGACAAAACAAGAATTCAGAAAGGAAAACGCTGAATATCTACGTACTAGAAACTATTCAAAAATCTGGTAGAGAACAGTCAACAAAGCCATGGAAAACGGTGCAGAATATGACGCTGATTAGCTGATGGCTGGGAGTCATAACACCAGTCTTAACATAATGCACAATGACTGCAATAACAATTTTGCCTCACATTACCCAGCAAAATTATTAATTGCTCAAGAAAAATAGGTGCTACAGTAGAACATTGATTCGGGTTGTACCCGAGCATATGGTCCTTGTGAGGCCGCATCATCCCCGTGTTACCAACACTGCACACATAAATCAAGTTACCTAAATTCTAATGGATATGGATTACCTCGGATACAAGATAATGCATATCAAATTGATTTTCATTAGATAGAGAACATAAAACTTATCCTATTATGTTAAATTCACCAAGCTTTTAAGAATGCAGTATGCTACAGACACAAAAACTCTCCCAGGGAAGAGTGTGTGTCTGTCAGTCTCTCTTTCTCTCTGTGCTTAAGCAAAAACAAAGACGGATATTATCTTGTCAATGTATCCCCTTCACAGCCTTGAGTACACACAGCTAGGTATCTGAGAAAACCTTTTTACACATTTATTTTCATCAATAAACATTTTTTGTTTTACATTACTAATCAATGATTTTAATGAAAACTCTGACCAAAGTGGAGATTTGAAAAAAAACTATAATTGCTAGAATGTTTAAAACTTTACTGCACTAGTCTTACAATACAGAACAAACATTAATTTGAACAAACCCAACCTGTTAACTGTTTTTGACTTAGACTGCATTACACTAATGATAAAATCAGAATTTAATATTTGGTGTTAATTTTGATTCAGATGTGTAAGAAATCAACCGAAATTTTTTAAAACTGATTTTAATTCTTTTTTTTCTTTTATTTATAAAGTTGTTTGTTGTTAGAGCTGACTTTTTCAACAAATCCCTTTTTATCCACG
Organism: Orestias chungarensis; assembly: GCA_032876305.1. Classification (NCBI taxonomy): domain Eukaryota; kingdom Metazoa; phylum Chordata; class Actinopteri; order Cyprinodontiformes; family Cyprinodontidae; genus Orestias; species Orestias chungarensis. Next base: position 392,140 of record JAVLVB010000437.1, on the reverse strand, counting down.
TCAATAAAGAAACATGACAGGGGTATAAAAAACAGGCTTGAAACTCAAAAGAAAAAAAAAAGATTTGATTAGAAACAATGTATCTAGTAACTTCACCAATACTTGGAGGCAAGACAGGCAAACATGCTTCATGAACTAAATCTTCACAAACCTTGAGAACAATGAGAATAAATATTCAGGAATAGAACTCTTGACAAAAGTTGTTCAAGTACCAGTAAAGTCATCCCATACAGTTGAGTCTTGTGAATCTAGTGATGTAACTGGACTGTCTCAAGACAGATAAGATGCCCCCACTATTTCACCCTTTCGGTAAACAAGCACGTATTAAGTTGGCCCAATGAAATGTATAATAAGTATCTTAAACATCAAACATATGCTAAACATGTTTTATCCCTGCCATTGTGATAATAAAACAAGAACTGCTTCAAACAAAAAATGCTGCAAAAATACATCACATTTCTTTTAATTTCTGCATCAATTCAAATAATTATGAATTATATGAAATTGTATGTTTTCCTCAAACCCATACATATAAATGGTGATTATTATGAACAGACTGCCATTCATCCTAGCCCGCCCCTTGAGGGGTCTCCGTCAACTCTCAGGATTTAAGCAACGTACCCCAGGACTATTAGGACCTGAAACAGATATTCAATAAAAGCAAAGCCAGTTCACTACCACCTCATCACCCATTCGACTGTGCAATTGATGTACTTCCTATACAACATCTCTCATAAAGAAAGAGATGGAGATATCAGGTCATTGTCATCAGCGCTCGGGGACAGGCCTCTTCTTTGTATCAAAAAAGAATGGTTCGCTCCGACTGGGCATCGGTTATCCTGGACTTAACAACATTACAGTTAAGAATCAAGAATCAAGAATCAGTTTATTTATATAGCGCCAATTTACAACAGGTGTCATCTCAAGGCACTTCACAAAAAATCAATTAAAATCAAAGATACATTCTAACAAATCAATTTGAAAAAGTTTCCAATCTAAGGAACCCCAGCAGCTCAACTAGCAGAGTCATTGACTTGCTAGTTAAGAACAGGTACCCTTTGCCACTTATTCCAGCTGCTTCTGAAACCTTACACAGAGCAACCTTTTACACTAAACTGGACTTCTGTAACACTTACATTTTAGTTAGCATCCGCCAGGGAGATAAGGGAGAAAACAGCTTTCAAGACACTAATGGGGCATTTCAAATATTTAGTTATACCTTTTGGCCTCTGTAATGCTCCCGCTGTGTTTCAAAAACTCATCAATGACATCCTCTTTGATTTTCTCAACATCTTCCGTTTTGTTTATTTAGACGACATTTTTAGATGACTAATTTTTTACAGTAATCTCAGTGAACATAAATCACAGGTCCACCAAATCCTCCCAGCATCTTTTACATAACCGGTTAAAAATAAATTTAAAAAACATCTTATGCAAATCAAGGTGATTAGGGCTTATTTGAATCATTTAAAGAAGCTACAACATTTTTATAGAGGCAGTGTCAATAGCTATAAATGACCAGTCAGTTCTTTTCATATGATTATTTTAGTTCAATTTACAAGGACAAAGTGTGGGCAGGATAAAAGTTTAACACGGTGGGCATTAAAAGCATGTGGCTTGAATGAAAACAATTCCTACTGAGTTCCAGGGACAGTCTCCACCTAGGAAAGAGAATTATTCAAACCCTTTTGTAGACATTCAATCTCTTTGACAAGGCAAGCCAGGGGTGTATTTTAGGCTTACAAAGTAAATCACGTGGCTCAGAGAAGCTGAATTAGGGTGTACTGAGAAAGAAAAGGTGAAGGTAGGATAATTTTTTGATATTAGTGATACTTTGATATGATATTTTCATACATGTCATGTCTACAGACCAGTTCTGTCAAATAAAAGCATCTGGAAACAGCTTTTGAAGTAGAAACAGCCTCTTTTATTAATGTTTCCATAATTCAATGCTGTAGATTTTTGCTATATTCATAATGGCTATTTTCCCAACTTAATGCACACCATATAGTGAAGAGGATAACCTACATGTGTGAAGAAATTATTATTAAATATTTTTGATATTGTAGAGTAACCAAGTGGGCAGGAAATGTTGATATCTTTTCTAAAAATGGAGGTGCAAGTCAAAAAAAATGTATGCTCATATTTCTGCTAATATTGTGAGGAACATGATATCAAGTGTACAATATGTTAGCTTATCTTAACTCACCCTAGCAAGACCTGGACATTAATGAGCAGCCTTGGTTTCTTGCACAAACTGAGAAAATCTCAGCTGAAAGGCAAACTCAAAGCCTGTTTAGCTTTGAGTTTGTTGTTGGGGCTGTAGCATCTAGCGGCAGTTCACTATCGCTACTTGATATTTGTGCACATAAAAACACAAAATCATTAACAACAGAAGAATGTCTTTTTTCCTCATAAGAAATATCACACTAACATTTTTAAAGCGAGAGACTTTATTTACCCTGACAACTACAGAGGTTTCAAGTCTCACACATTGACCATTGGATTCCGACTTCATTAAATACAAATGGTCCCATGCCCTTCTTTGCATTTCCTTCGTTAAAACACATGCACCAACATCCTGTTTAGGTGAAACCAATATGTATCGTAATTTCCTGTAGCAAACGAAGCTTTTCATTTTTCATCCACAAAAATAAACACGCCAGTGTAAGTTGATTAAATTAAATAACTCATGTTTGAACCTAGAGAAATTAATTTTAAACAAACCTGTCCTCTCTCCCCACAGCTACCTGGAGCCGTCACTGCCACTATTCCACCCTCACCATATCCACTTCCGGGTCACCCGGAGTTCATTTCCTCTAATCTGCACAGGTATTCTGGTGAGGCCGGTGGCTGCGACAGGTTTATTTTCCTATTCAAGCTAGTTTTTAGTTCTGCTCCGCACTGTTTTCCCAGAGATTATGCTAAATATCCTACATGCTAAGTTTTCTGAGCCTATGCAATGGGCCTACTCGTAGGTAAGAGGATGGCGCTGCCGTTCCATCCTCTCAACTGATACCCAGGCACCCAGTAACTAGGTCCCAAACTCCTCCTCAGCCAGTCTCACCTCCCAAACATCAGTCCCTTCCAGATTCTGAGCCCATGCAGGTTGGTAGGACCTTTCTGACCCCAGAGGAACTGCAGAAAAGAATGCAGTCTCACCAATGTCTGTACTGAAGTAACCCTGAACCCTACATCGCTGCCTGTCCCCTCCATAGAAGAGAGAATGTCCCTGAGAAGGTCTGACAGTGAAGTTAGGGGCAGAGTCAGACCACTCCATAACCTCCTCAACCCTGTCTTCTCCTTCCCGTTACCCTCCACTTCAATAGAGACTCCATTTCCCTTAGTGCCCTAATCGACTCTGGTTGTGACCAGTCACTTATCTCCCAATCATTAGTTGAACAGTTAAACCTTCAGCTCTTCAGACACCCCTTCGAGTTTCCGCCTTGGACGAAGAACTCCTTCACCATATAACTCATGTCAAACTTCCCCTCAAGTTGGTCACATCTGGCAACCATATGGATATTATTTCCTTTTTTGTTTTCGCTGACTCACAAGCAGTGGTCATTTCTAAGGTACGACTGTCTACAAACACATAACCCACAAATAGACTGGCAAACCGGATCCGTTAATACCTGGTCCCCCAATTGTCCTGCTACCTGTCTCCTAGCTGCCGTTCGTTGGTGCCCAGCACCAGAGGAGAATCTCTCCGTCGACTCGCAGAATCTCAGCAAGATCCTGTCTGAGTACTTAGACCTGAAACAAGTATTCAACAAGGCTAAGGCAAGTTCTCTACCTCCACACAGACCATACAATTGTGCAATTAACTTCCTACATGATGCTCCTCTCCCATCCAGCAGACTTTACGCGAGTTGATGGAGAATTACATCAACGAGTCGGTAGCAGCCGGTATAATCCACGGGTCCTTAACACCCCTTAGAGCTGGGTTCTTTTTCATGTCCAAGAAGGACGGGTCCCTTCAGGCCATGAAGAAATTACCGAGGTTTGAATCAAATAACCAATGAATACCCATTACCTCTCCTTTCAGCATCTTTTGAACCTCTTCACAAAACTGGATTTATACAGTGTTGATCATCTTGTTCGTATCCGGGAGACGAATGGAACTGCTTGGACATTAAGAATATCTTGTCATGCCGTTTGGTCTCTGAAATGGCCCTTCCACTTTTCAAGCACTCATAAATGATGTTCTCCGGAATTTTCTCAACATCTTTGTTTTTGTTTATCTAGACGATTAACTGATCTTCTCCTGAAACATGGCCCACCACAAGAGACGCATTCGACAAGTACTGCATCGTCTTCTCCAAGACCGTTTATACGTCAAATCTGAAAAGTGTGAATTTTACTAATCGTACCTAACCTCTTTAGGATTCTTTTTTTTTAGGGCGGACAGGTACAAGCAGACCCAGCCAAGAACCAAGCCGACACCGTCTGCAAGACATCTGAGACATGTAGGCAACTCTAACGTTTTCTGGGTTTTCAAGCTTCTACCTAAAATTGATAAGGAGCTACAAGTAACATTGCCGCACCATTGACCACTCTCACTTCAACTAAACAGATCTTCCACTGGACCCCAGCAGCAGATAAAACCTTCTAAGAGATTCTCCCAAAAACCCATTCTAGTACAGCTCGACCCCCTGAGACAGTTTGTCTTAGAGGTGGATGCCTCAGACACTGGGGTCAGAGCTGTTCTCTCCCAAGGATCACCTGAGGAGAACAAACTGTAACTGTAAACCATGTGCCTTCATCTCCCATCATCATACTCCACTGAAAATGCAACTACGACGTGGTGGACAGAGAGCATCTGGCCATCAAACTTGCTCTGGAGGAGTGGCATCAGTGGTTGGAGGGTGCAGAACATCCAGTGCTGGTATTGATAGATCACAAAAAGCTTTCCTACATTCAAGAAGCAAGACAATTAAACCCTAGACAGTCCTGATGATCCTTGTTTTTCTCTCATTTCAGTTTATCCATTTCCTTCAGACCCAGTTCTAAGAATCTCAAGCCTGATGCCCTTTCCAGACAGTTTTCCTCCAACGATTCCCTTGTTGATCCTGTGACCATCATACCCCTGACTGCATCATTGGCTCTGCAACCTGGGAGATCAAAGGGGTCATCAAGCAAGCTCTCACCAACAACCCGGACTCTAATGGCGGATCAGTTGTCTCCTGGGTTGTCTTCCTGTATGTGGGTTGGAGCCCTTACGAAAACCATGACATGGATAGACTAAGTCATGTGTGGATACACATGTACCGCATATTAGACTATTAGATTAAGACCTAAATAAAATCAGCTTGGCACTGGATGGCCTTACATTGTAAATGAACATAAAATGGCTGGACTTAAACGCAATGGTTTAAGTGGGAACCCCACACATATGTAATTAAAAAAGCTAAATCTGCAACAAACACACAGTCTAATTCATAAAAAATATACAAAAAAACAACATATATTATCACACTTCTATCTCACTCAAGATTGTGTACCGAATTCTCCTATTTTACCTGCATTTATGCCTAACTCAGACATTTGCCCTAACACCAAGGCCAAATTCATATTATATATGTTAACCTAACTAGAAGAGCATAGCAAAACTCCAAAGAAGTCAGGATCAGGAAATGGTTTTCATTTTGCAAAAATGACCTCCCTTTGTTATAAATGTTAAAAGTTTATATATATATATATATATATATATATATATATATATATATATATATATATATATATATATATATATTTATATATAAACTGTAAATCTAAGTACACTTACACCTACACACCCCTAACTATGGTGTGTGCAGTACGTACATTAAGTTCTCTGGTCATGAGAGTTCTTCTTATACCGAAAATAAAAATATTACTAAAATGCCTGGTAAGCCAAAAAAATAAACGCTGTTACCTTTTTTCTACTGCAGCTTTAAAATAAATCTTTAAGTCAGTGATTTTAAATGGAAACAAACACTGCATGGATTAAGAAAATATAAATCAAAAATATAAACTGTTCTAAGGAAAGTATTTTCTTTCTTACTTTTAGAAAATTTTTAAAAAGGTACTTGGGAACTAAATGATCATGTCTTTACATTAAAGATTAGGAATTTACTTATTCCACTTTGTCTTTTGTTTTACATTGTCTAGAGGGGAGTCCCAAAAAAAATAAAAATAAAGATAACTCCCAAGAGTTCTAATTTGCAATAGCACGTACAGAACACGTATAATAATATTATGTATGTCAGGTGGGGGTCTGAGGTGGCAGTCCTGGGTAAGGGCAGACTTTGCAACAACACAGGCTGTTTTTGAGCCAGAGGTCAATTAGGCATGCTGAATAATCTGGGCATGAGTTCTCCCTCGCTGTTGATCTGTATTCTGCTCCTTCCTTCTTCACTGATATCCTCTCCCTGCATTCCCAAGTCTGACTACATCATAGTGGAAGAGCAAAAGGGGATTGAAAATGAGAAGAGTCCCTTATTCTCTTTGGCTTGATGGGGAAAAGACACAATGTTCTCCTCCTGTGGTAGCTCCCTTAAGTGAAGCACACATGCATTCTTTGGGGATATAGAAAAAATATGTGGCTGGAAGCTGGAATGGGATGGAGAAAGGTCAGCAAGGTGTCGCACAGTCAATCTTTTAGATGAAGTCAAGCTACTTTCAACAATCTGGTGTTGCACTACAACAGAGACAGAGGGGCAGTGAGTATAAACAAGGATCATGCTTCTGCAATAGCAATTTCCTGCATTGGGTTTACCCAAATAAAATAAAAATGTCAAAAGGAACTGGAAAATACATTGCACATGTTTCCCAATCTATGCTAACTGATTGAGGTAAAATAAGCTATTAGACTGATTTCCAAACTGCAATTTTTTAGTATGTGGACATATTTGACGAGTCAATCTGAAACAATTTATTCAAAGAATAAATGCAATGTGATCCCACAGCCAAGTTAGTATGTGTATTCAAATTCATCATAACCACACGTGCTTTGCATAAATTGTAAGTATTAAAAAAATAATCACATCGAAAAAAGGCACAGCTATACTGACTTTGGAAATGAATCATTTTCAGCTTACTTATCTTTATGCTGTGTGTCCTGATCAGACAAGAGAACCTAAATCAAGACACAAATAGTCAGTTAAACGGGAACCAGCAGGAGGACAGAACTTGAACTTCTAAGAGTATGAGCTGGTTTGTTAGGCTCTATCATGTCAGATATGTACTTTGGCACCAAAGACACTTGTATACAGGCACAGCAGCAGCATTCTTCATTAGCTGCAACTTTTTTACTGCTCCTTTAGATAAAAGATAAACCTGCTGGAGACAAACGCATGTATGCTTTTAAATTGTAAAAAGCTGCTAGTGATGTACTTTGAAACATTAGAGCAAAAAAGCTTGGGTTTAATAGAGTCTCTAGCTGACTAATAAATAATTTGAGTTTAACTAAAGAAAATGTATTCACATAAACATACTGATCTGTTTGATACAGTGACACGATAAATCTACAGGTCGATGTTCTCTTGCTGTCTCTGCCATGTAGATCTAACTTTCATCGGAATAGTTGTAGACATTATATATATTATAGCTCTGTATTAGCTGGCCTAATGGCAGCAAGTACAACTTGAAAAGTATTTCAGAACAGAACTCTGCACCTCTCACTTCTTTATGAGATTCAGGGAGGAAATTTAAAAACGCTAGGTAAGTTTCACTTGCATTGAGCCATGTATAAGTAAAATAAAATAAAAAATCGAAGTTGTGAAATGAAAAAAACAAAATTAATAGAAAAAGAATTCCCTAACAAAGAACTAACATTGAGTAACAAAGTGTGTTAATAATAATATCTGTCTGATGAGAACGACACACAAGATTTGAAAAATGCACAGAATATTTTGGGCTTTGGAGGTTGACTTATCTTTGTCTGTTAAGTATTAAAACGGGAACTGAGAAAGCTTCTAAAATATTGACTATTATTGCATATCCTAGGAAGAGCAACGAGTATTCGTGCTCCTGCCACCATAACCTGTAACATATCACACTAAACTTACAGATGATGTCTTTGTTTCTACAAAGAAAGGGATGTTGGATGATAAAATTTAGTAATTAGTCAATTTAGTCAGTGTAGGGTAAAGGATACAATTGAGAGATACAACGGATGCAAAAGACTTCTGGCAGAAGTGTAGGATTGTGTGTTTGTCAACACTGTCACTCGGGTTTCTGATAACAGGATTTCTGCTTTTTGGAAATGGTAGTTACCTGGCATATCGAAAAATTTTGAAAATGTCGGCTGCTATTCTGGTCATTGTGAGACTGCCCAGGTTGTGTGAGGTAATGTGTACAGTGATAAACCTTCAGACCGATATGTTAAGTGAGCTAAATCGCTAACCAGTTGTGGTCCTTGATAGAATCGCAGGCTAGTTGTAGATCCTGGCCTCAGCGTTGAAATGGGATAAATCTTGGAGAAAGTTGTACGCTCGTATTTGCCTGTTTGGAATGTCCCATCGAGAACCAACAGCAAGAGACTCAAGGCAGACAGGAAACTGAGAGTTGGCCCAAACAATAATTGTTTTCTGAATCTGGCTCCCCTGTGCAGCCTTGATGGCCATCTATCATCAACTTCTCCTGGAAGTTATGTAAACAAGGTACTCTCCCCCCACTGGACCCCTCCCTTCCCCGTAGACATCTGTGGATCTGCTCAGAATTGAGTGGACCGATTGATCAGAACCCTATTGTTCCACCAAGGACATGGCAGTTCACTGACTTACACACACACAAATACTGCCTTAACCTGATTCCAGGGATGAGTATAAGTAGTGAAGACAGAAGGCATTTTAGTCAAGAATGAAACATATTTTTATGTCAGAGTAGTGGACTTAATGTCGCACACAACTTTCACTGTTCACTTCATACACCTTGCTATTTGTGTTTTAATTAAACATCCTCATGTTTCATGCTCAGCCATGTTGAGGAAAGCTGGTTACAAAGGTCTCTGTTTGCCAATAAGTCTTTGGAGTCATGGGTGATGGTGTGATTTATGCATGATATACAGTTTACTTTTGTTAGTTCTTATAAACACACTCTGTGTACTCTAGTCCACCCTATATTTTTACACACAGCTATGTTTTTTTTTTTTTTTTTTTTTTTTTTTGCTGGAATCCAATGCAAGCCACTCCAACAAACTATTGTAACATGTAACAGCAGATTGCTCCAGCATGCGTTCCCTTGAGCACTCGACCTGCTGAGCTAAAATTGGGAAATCAGCATCTTTGGCTCAAAAGACAAAACAGTCAGTATACAGCAAGGTGAGCTGGTGCCAGCTCTACAAAGTCAGTGAAACTAAGAAAAAATACTCTTGTGCTTAATGGATTAATCAATAAGCTCCCTTGGAAAGATCACTTCTTCAACTCTTTGAAACTTTATTTTGTTTGAAAAATGTATTCTTCAGTTAGGAAATATTTCATGAGCTGCGTTTTGGATGCAATTTAAATTTTGTATTGTTATTGGCCTTAAAATAAGCATTTAACTAAAATAAATATAATAAATGAACGGTTTAGATTTTCTACTAATTTGTATAAATTAAAGTCATTACAATAACTTAAAATCTTTTTAAATATTGGTTAAAAATGAACAAAATACATAAAACCTGGATAAAACGTACAGAATATTTGTTAAATCCTGTTTTGGTTTGTTAAAACCTTTACCTACAAAATTAAAATACTTTAGAATGACATAGACTTTCCTTTTAACCTAAATAAGATTTTCCTGATGTTTTGCTAGTTTATGTTTCAGCTAAATGTTGATGTATTAAGCCTATTTGAGGTGGTTACAGTTATGTTCAGGTAGAGCATGTTCATTGGAATGCTTTTTTTCTGAATGGCAGGAAGCTTCATTGCAACAGACAAGCATGACATCTGGGTTTGTTTACATATCGTGCTGCCAACTAGTGGGAAACACCGCTGTCTGATTATTACATAGCGGCACATGTTTTTCTGATATATTTGTAGCTGATCAAGATGAAGTGCTAAAACATTTATAAACTTACTTAGATCAACAACAGCCTGACTAGACAGATACATATTTCCAAATTAGATCGTGGTGCATGAAGTCACCTTGATTGAAGTGACTCAGAAGTAGGAAGGTGAGTCTACTGTAAAATTTAACACAAATGTTGGGGGGTTGTTTAAAACACCATGATATGAATTAACTAATCCTTTACAATTTGTCTGATTAGTCAGATTTCTTGGGTGGAGAAAATGGGGAAGCAAAAAACGTTCAGCTTTAAGATATTGAGTTCTACTGAAGCCTATAAGGGTACATGAAACAAATTTCAGGACCAGTGTTTTTCAAAACAGATCAAAACATTTTTTTTCAATGTGTTTCCATTTAAATGATTTAATGATTTGTGTTGTGTAAATGTTTAATTTTTAGTACAGGTAGACTTACTATTCTGGAAAATTCACTGTTCTGCTCAAGAAAAATAAAATACGACGACCCGCACTACAAAAACGTTTGTTCTTCATTCCAGCCATGGAACAGAAAGGTAAAATAAGGGAGCTGATTCTCTCTTGGGGCTTCCAGAGTATCCAGTATCTGATAAAACTGCTTGTGCTTAGGGAAATTGTTAGGGAGAAAAAGTGTTTAGACCAGGTCCCTTGCTTTTTTTTTTTACTGACTTCTGATTTAGGGAATATATTATCTACGGCGTGATCAGCCGTAAAATTTCTGTTCCTATTATAAAAACTCTTCATAGAAGTGCAAAATAAGTATCTGAGATCTGCAAAACAACAATGCTCTGTGTTGTGACTAAATACATAATGAGGTACTGACAAAACACAAGCAATATTCCAGTCCCCCTATTTATTACTTATGATTCACTTGTCTGGGTTTTATATTGTTGAATTTATCTGAAACCCTTCTCGATATTTTTAAGAGATGCCTCGGGGAGTTTCCTGCAGCCGTACAGAAAACAAGTAAACACCTTGGAGGAACACATGATTCAAATTGAACAAAGAAATAGACTGCGGCAACTGGCTCTGCTGAAAGCTTAGAACTCACAAAATTTCTAAAATATACATTTTTATCACAATTCTCTCAACCCGCAGGAAAAGCCAGGATTATGTTCATGCATTCTCCAGAGCTTTCTAAACTGGACACTGGTGTTTAAAGAGACAGCAACTGCACCGAACCGTATGAAGTTGTTCATAGAGTTTGGAGCACAATAGAATTATAAAAACATTTTATACTGCATTTGAGTTGATGATTGTGGCACAGATGTACCGCAGATTCCTCATCAAATATACATATTTCAGATTTCTGTATGGAGCAAAATTTAATGCTGTACACCTTAAATAAAATATGTCTAAATCTATTTACATATATATACATGCGCTCGCGCACACACACGCACACTCCCCGGCCTGCACGGCATTCCACAGCTTCTCCGTGATGTCGTCCGTGTGCTGCGAGCTCTCCAGCGCCAGGTAGAACAGGTAGCTAGCTACACAGAAGGCGCGCCGCGCTGCCGCCGCACTCGCAGTGCAACGGCCGCCTGGCCGCGCCGAACACGTCCACGCGGAACAGGCGGCGAACTTTCTGGTAGAATCCAAGGTGACAGAACAGCTGACTGTGAAGTGCAGACCTCACCATCTGCCTCGGGAGTTTACGGCTGTGTTCGTTATTGCTGTTTACATAGCACCGGATGCTAATGCTAACACTGTGCTGAAGGAGCTCCATGACAACATCACCTCACTTCAGAACAAGCACCCGGAGGCGTTCTACGTGGTAGCGGGGGATTTTAAACACGTAGAACTGACGAACAGCCTGCCGAGGTTTAAACACCATGTGAACATTCCAACACGTGGAAATAACACGCTGGACCGCTTCTACACCAACATAAGAGACGCATAGAGAGCCTTCCCCCGCCCCCACTTTGGGGTCTCCGATCACATCTCCATCATCCTGTTGCCTGCATACCATCCCCCGCTGCGACGCTCCAGACCCACACAGAGGACCATCACTGTGTGGCCCAGTGACGGCGACACTGTGCTGCAGGACTGCTTCGGCTGCACAGACTGGCAGGTCTCCAGGGAGGCTGCTGAATACGAGGGGGAGCTGGACCTGGAGGACTACACATCTGCTATTTTGGGGTACATCAGCAAGTGTAAGGAGGATGTCACCACCACCAAGACTGTGACTTGCTACCCGAACCAGAAACCCTGGCTGAATGCTGAGGTGCGTTCTCTGCTGAAAGCCAGGGATGCTGCTTTCAGGTCTGGTGACTCACAAGAGCTCAGGAGGGCAATAAGAGAGCTGACTGCAGGATTTAAGAGGACAAAAGCTGCATATGCTTAGAAAATCCAGCGACATTTTTCCTCCCAGGATCCACAGAGCATGTGGAAGGGCATCAAGTGCATTACGGACTATAAAACCAAAGCTTCCCAATGCCCCAAAGACCCCTCCCTGCCTGAGGTTCTCAACAAATTCTTTGCCCAGTTTGAGAACCCTGATACCCCCCCAGCACCAGACTCACAACTCACCAGGAGAAGAGCCCCTTTGTGTGACTGGAGCAGAAGTAAAGAGGACGCTGAGGAGGATCAACCCCCGGAAAGCTGCTGGACCAGACAACATCCCCTGACGGGTGCTGAGGGATTGCGCCGATCAGCTCTCAGACGTGCCGGCGGACATCTTCAACGCCTCCCTCATCCAGGCAGCTTTCCCCACCTGCATTAAGACCGCCACCATCATCCCGGTCCCCAAGAGCTCTGCAGTGACAGGTCTGAATGACTATCGGCCAGTAGCCCTCACACCGATAGTCACAAAGTGCCTCGAGAGACTGGTTCAAACCCACATCAAAGCCAACATCAATGTCACTGTGGATCCACACCAGTATGCATACATGAAAAATCGATCCACAGAGGAGACCATTTCCTCCATGGTCCACACTACCCTCACCCACCTGGAGCAGAAGGATTCCTACGTCCGTATGCTCTTTTTGGACTTCACCTCCGCATTCAACAACATGATTCCTCAGACCCTGATAAACAAACTCTCCTCACTTGGACTGAGCTCTTCCATCTTTAACTGGGTCCTGGACTTCCTGACCAACAGGCCGCAGTCTGTGAGGATTCACAACATCTCCTCCCCCACCATCAACCTCAGCACTGGCTCCTCTCAGGGCTGTGTGTTGAGCGCCCTCCTGTTCACATTGCTCACATATGACTGCTCGCCTATCCATCCAGGCTGTCATATTGTGAAGTTTGCGGACGACACAGCAGGGGTTGGATGCATCACAAACAGTGATGAGTCCAGCAGGAGGTGGAAGCGGTCAACAGCTACAGGTACTTGGGTGTACACCTGGAGCAACACCACTTCCACTCTGTTCAGGAAGGCACACCAGCAGCTCTTCTTCCTCAGGAGGTTGAGAAGAGCTGGACTCAGGAGCCCAGTCCTCACCTCCTTCTACAGATGTGTGGTGGAGAGCGTTTTGTGCTCCAGCATCAACGTGTGGCATGGAAGCTGCTCTGCTGCAGACAGGAAAGCCCTGCAGAGAGTGGTGACGCTACACAGAGGACTGTTGGAGTCAGCCTCCCCAGCACCACAGACATCTACACCTCCAGATGCAGGAAAAGGGCCTCCAGTATCATGAAGGATCCCACCCACCCTCACTTTTTGTCTCGCCCCCCTCAGGCAGGAAGCTGCGGAGCATCAAATGCAAAACCACCAGACTGAGAAACAGCTTCGTTCCAGAAGCTGTAAGACTCACAAACACACGCAAGTACAATTACAAATTAAAAACACTTTCTCATTTAACCGGCACTGATCACTTTAATATCTCACTTTAATATGTCTCTTCATTAACTATCCATGCTGCTACAGCAAATTTGTACTCCAGATTTTCATTGCTGCTATGTCCGACTTCCAATATTTTGTATTCTGTATATTTTGTGTATTTATCAATCTTATTCTTTTATATTTCTTTATATTTTATTATATTCTTCTTATTTTAACTAATTTACAATTGCTCTCAGGGTGTAAACTGGACCGTGGGATTACAATTTCGTCCCACCTCATGTACCACATGTGATTTGATGACAATAAAATTCCTTGAATCCTTGACTTGTGTTTAAGTCTATAGAAAAAGTTAAACATGGCTACCTGGCCATGATGGGTCCAGATATATTTGTTTTTGTTACACTATTCCACATTGAAGAGTAAAAACCTTTCTTGTAAAATCTGTCTTGCAGTTCCGCAAGACAATTACGGTCCAACCATGATAAAGCCAGCTGATTCAGCATCTGCAGGATAATATAAAAGTAATTGGGAAGTTCTCAAGGGAAGAATGGCCGTAAAGCAGCCCCCCTTTAGTGAGATCTCAGTTTTAGTGAGTTAGTCAGCATTTCCATTGGTGTGACTTGACTGTGCTGTTTAATAAAAGGTATTTATGACATTCAACTGTAAGAGCTTGTGAGTCAAAACGCCAAACAACATGGCATAAGCTTCAGGAACTTTTCATAATATACTACCAAAGCATAGTTGCAACAATTAACTGTAACAGACAACGGTGTACAAAAGAACCAAATTAGTGTATCAAGGATTAATAGCACCTGATGACAGTTCTTCTTCTGCTAAGTTTTAATAGTAACTATTAAGAAGCGTAAATCAACTAATGACATGAAAAAACACAAGATATGTGACTGGTTCTGTAATCATGTCCAGCACCAAATGCTGTGACATATCCAATACCTTTACATACCTTTTTTTAACCATATATCCTCATACCTTTTACATATGTTTTATGATGAGCATTTACAACAAGTTAATGAGAATTAATGTTTTTTAAGTTTAATTAAACACAATGGTGTGTTCTACAGTTTAATTAAGTTGGGATAGGTAGTAAAACATAGGTGTATTTTATCAAGTGGGATTTGTAGTGCTACCATAGAATGAAGCAAACGGGCATTCCTCAACAAGAAAGTGTTATTACTAATAAAAAATGACCCATTACAAAAACACCTTTTCAGAAAATTTCAGTTTTATGCAAGACTAATTATCACCAAGACAATGTGGGTCAGTATAATGTTTAAAATAACGCCAAGGAAGCAGGTCTGCATGGTCCATGGTCAGTAGCCAAAGTCAATTTACTCATTAATAAAGGTAAACATTGAGTTACTCAAAATCAGTTGGTGACCACTATTAATGTTTATTTTGACTGGCCTCAGTGGTTGCTAACTATTGTATGTGCCGTACTTCTTGAAAAACGGATTGATCAAACTGCATTTCTTTATAGAGAAAATATTTTAATTGCCTGGACAGACATAAGTTAGTTATGAATGAAATAATTTACATGTTGTTTCATAACATTGGGATAAAGTGTATTTTTTAGCAGTCTGAGTTGCTTAATTACAAGTTGTTATATTGAATCCAGAGTATTGAGATTAATACCCACTGAAATCTGTGCATTGGGGCCTTTGCATCCTTTTGTCTCTTGTCCTCTCTGCACCCACACACATTCTGGTCTTTAATTGTTAACGAATAGTTTTTCCTGATATTCAAGCGGTGCCCTGGCCTGTTTAAAAAAAAACCTATTGCTTCAAATTTATATAGGTGTCATTTGACTTCAGCGAAATATTTATACCTAAATAGCAATGTGTTAAAAATCTGCCTTAAGCACCCCTTCCCCTCTCCCACACACACACACACACACACACGCACGCACGCACGCACGCACGCACACACACACACACACCCACACACCCACACACACACACATACACACACACACACAGCTCACCGTACCCACAAAAGTGAAAATCACAAAAGTACAGTATTTATAAAATTCCATTTGTTTAGTTAGGCTGGAGGTACAAGAAAGCTTTGACAGGTTCTTCTCGCTTTGTAGTAGAGACGCTGCCATAATTTTTGCCTTTTCACTTTTAATATTGTGTGTCTTACATATAAAATGTAATAGATACTGCAGGCAAGAGCTGATAGAGACTGAATTAGTCCTTGGGTTTCCCGTATAAGGAGTCAATTATTAGCAAACACATGGCTTTGATACTAAACATTTTTAACATTTATGTTGAAAGCAAGGGATGAGAAATTGTTTGCCTTTAAAGCTGTTTTCAATGATAATTCTTGCATTTAATAAGGCAACACACCATATTAAATGCAATATTGAATATTTGTTCTATGAATAATGCAGCTTTAGTTATTGAATACTGTACCATGTACTGACTTCTAATGAAATGTACAATTTGTCTAAAAGGTGATCTTTTATTCTTGTTTCTCTGTTGTTTTACTCTAGAATACCCCTCAAGGCATTTCGCATGTGCTGGTTCTCAGTTCACTATTAGTTTTTATGTATTATTATTTATATTATCAGTTACAGTTCTCTAAAAATGTTCTCTAGTTATCTGTGTATGTTACAGACACCAAAGATATACATCATATGTTAATAAGAAGTGTATCAAAATACAAATAAGTACTTGAACAACAAAAGATTCTGTATGTTGTTCTAGGAACTTATTACAATATTGATATTGCACACACTTATATTCAAATTAAAAGCTTTCTTTGTACGGTTCAGTTCATAGCTGATAACTAATTTATTTATACCCCTGCTAGAAGAGTTCTTTACTGTTTGATAAGATATTTGTGGAGGGATTAGGGTGATTGCAAATTCTTCCAAAAACAAAAACATCTAAGTCCAGAGTGGATACTGCTTTAATATCGATCTCTAAAGCTTAGATGGGCTTGTCTGTTATCAGGGGGGGAACACAACTGTATAAACAGAAATATTTTTTATGACTAATCCTGCTAAAATATTGACAGTTTTGGGTTTATCTGTGGAAACAAAGGTAAAAATGTTGAGTCCTGGCAGAAAATTTTACATGTTTTTATTAAAAAGTAAATTATAAAAGTTGCTAATTACTGTTGCCAAAATCAGTTGTAGAAAGAAAAAAAGTGTTTTATCATTAACACCCATAGAGTTCAATGACATACTCTTTCTGTTCCCCACTTAGTTTGTCTCAATTAATGCAGTCATTTGAAGGACATCCCCAGCTTAATTTGAGTGACACTATTTTTTGTGTAAACAGGCCACTGCCTGATTACCATACGTTCTTTTAAAATACAGGTTTTTTTGTTTTGTTTTGGGTTTTTTTAGTTTAGTTATGACACAAAGTTTCCTGCTTGGTAACCTTAAATCTGAGCAAAGCCATTAGAGCAACAGTTTCATATGTGAATATACAGTCAGAGACCCGACCAGCTCATTAAAACCTTGTGACTAATGATGTGATAGCATTTCGCTTTGGTTCATCAGAAACTAAAATATTTATACTTCAGCTAAGACAATTGCTTGTAAGTAATCTTTTAGTTTTTGATGAACTAAAGGGGAACTGCTATTAATTCCACAAGCTTACATCAAAACACTACAGATGGATTTAATACTTCACTAAAGAATTAATTTGTAATGGCTTTGCTTTCAGCCTAATTAACGCCAAGATGTTGGTCCCTAGTTCTGTACCACAGTGTTCACCACACTTATGGGCAACAGAGAAAGCAAAGGCAGAAGCTGCCTGAGAATCTCAGAAACAAGATTTTAGATATCCATGTTAAAGACAGAGGCTATCTCCAAGATAACCTGAAATACAGTATAAGACCAGGTCCAAGCTTCTTGTTTCTTTGACCACACCTTTACTAACAAACTAACAAAATATAGAAGGTTAATTCAACTGTAATGAAAAGCACCTGGGACATGGAAGCAATAAGAAATGTGATGCAAGGATGATCAGATATTTAAGGTGTTGAAAAAAAACAGCAAATGAAATCTTCTAAAAATGTTCAATTTAAACTCCAAGGTCAAACATTTATCCATCATTACAACTGTTCCACATTTTAAGCATTAATCTGCTCCATGGTGGAAGAGCTAAAACCATGGTTGACAGAAAAACACAGACTGGATTTAATCAAGCACATGTTGACAAGCCCCAAAGCTTCAGGGAGAAAACATGTTAAACTGATAAAACTGAAGCTCCTTGTCCAAACACATCAACTATGTTCAAAAATGAAAAAAGGAAAATTAAGCCTTAAAATAAAAACATTGGTAAGTCTACTGTGAACTATGGAAGTGGCTTGTCTTACTTTGAGAAGGTTTTGCTGCATCTGGCATCAGCAGCTGCATATTGTCAGGAGTGGCTACAAAACATGCAGTTACAGAATAAAAGGGTTTCATCATTTTTGGTTAAACATGTTTTGCTTGAAAAAACATCATGAAATAACTATTTCTTGTCAAACATATTTACCTCCTACAAAGTACATGCTGTCATCCTTATGTGGCATCTAAAGGCCACTCACACTTCCTTGTAAGTTTAAAAAAACAAATCAATAACTTCAAGGAGAAAAACTAATGGTTCAAATCTGTAAAGACACCTAATAAAAAACTATAAAGATCCCAAAAAAGGATTTAACTATCCCAGGTCTGCTGAAGGATGAATAATTAAACCTCACTTAAGATTAGAGCCAGAAGCTTATATCCAAATGTTAACATTGCATACTGTAGAACTCTTAGAAATTCATTGTTAAAACTATAATTACTGATGTTTTAAAAAAATATTATATATTTCTTATTAAAGTTATTAGAAACTTGAAAGGTAAAACTTTAGTACACCACAGAAACATGTGAAGATCAACCATTAATCCAGCAATTTAGAAATGTAACTAGTTCTTAATTTTTCAATTCAATTGTTTACCATACAATATACTGCTGCAGCTGTGCTTCAGTGTTTTATTTTTGAGAAGAATTATTATTATTAACTATTACATTTTTGTGTGTGACTTTCTTTCCAAACGAATAGAGCATTTACAGATGGCTGCTCACACTCAGCCAGGTCTTTCACTGCCGAGGAGCTTCAGTACAAGCCTATTCAGGTTGATGCAAATAGCTGGGTTTCCTTAGACAGATAACTTTTTAAACAACTCAAGATAAACTAAACTTGACATTAATGTTTTTTAACCTGGAATGTATGTTATTGAATTTGAATTTCACTAAGGGGGGGTGGGGGAGGGGGGTGGGGTACCTCCAGTAGTAATTGGGCGAGAAATGGTAAACACTCTATTTTGAACGGGTCACCAGTCCAACATACAGGAACACATAACAGATAATCATGCTTTCACACACACACACACACACACACACACACACACACACACACACACACACACACAAATACAAATAACTAAGGAGACGTTTAAGAACAATTACTCTAACAGGCCAGTTTTCATTTTAAATCATGAAAGCAATGGTTTTCTCTTTCATTCTTGCTGGGGGACACACTCTACAGTTTCAGTGGTCAGGATGGTAAATGCTAAAATGAGAGAAAATGTAAGAAAGACAGGATAAAGAAGGGGCAAAAGAATCGGTAATATACAGGAACATCAAAATGTATAATCAGACAATATTCACAACTACAATATTTGTGATACTGTACAGCCCAAAAATTTTAGACCTAATAAACTAACGTTTATTTTTATTTTTAATTGTTAATGATTTGTCTGGCACGTTTTGTCATGCCGCTAAATATCCCATTAAATATGCATACATTTGAAGTAGTCTTCTATTATCACAGAACAACTGAAAACGAGTCTGAGTACACAGCCTGTGCCGGCAGTAATTGCCTGAACCTCTTTCCTTCTGATCTCACTATTAGGCAGGAAAAAGAGAGAAAAGCTGTAGGCGAGTGAAGATAACAAGGTTTTCACTGAAACTGTGTCTTTTCATATCCTCCTGCACTTTTTATGTTTGTACCACACACAAGAATGTCACCATTTTTATTTAATTTCAATATTAATACATTCCTCATTCTAAGATGTAAGCATATATAAGTTATCTTTTATACATTATTGAACAAAATCATACGAGTTCATTACCTGGACCAGAATATATGAGATGCAGGCTTCTAACTGCCTACATCCAGATGCTTCCCCCTGTTTAAGACTGTGAAATAGTCAAAGTGAGTAGCCCAGTAAACTAGGATTTACAAACTGCATTATTATCTACAACTTGCACTTGACATTCAGTCACAATATTTTGTGACCCATTTGGAGCCCTAAGGGGGTCTTGTTTTAATAACTGCAGGCTTTATGCCACCTTTAAAAACCTGCTTTAAATGCATGAACCATGCATCAAGACAATTTACCACAAATAAAAACACAACAAGAATTGGTTTCAATCATTCAATATCCAAAACTCTAATTTCATATGCTTCCTTAATGCTTTGTAACATTGATGAAGAACATAGCACACAATATTTAGATAATAAAAGTTACTAAACCAACCTTATATGACTTTCCAAAATGCTGATACTGAAGGGTTCAAATTGAAGGATTTGGGAAATCAAGCATCTTTCATTTCCAAGTTTATAGATCCTCTAGGGTAAGCCTCCAGTTCTCCTTTGCTCAAGTGGATTAGTGTTGAAATCTCAATTGTGAAGAGAGATACTCTATCTGGAGCTACAGTGTCCTCTGCTTTTCTATGCAGTTTGCACACATGTTGTAAAAAAAGACACTTCTTCTGTTTTTCTGTCTGCCTGTCAGCCAAACTTTGAAATTGAACTAAAACTCATCTTTCAAGATCTCTCTGATGGCTTTGAATTACTCACAGGCGAATGATCCCTGACATCAAATGAACTGATCACAACCTGTGCTTACTTTCCCTTCCATTGCCCCATGCCTCTCTGTCTTAAGAAGCTCCTTACTCCACCTCCACCACACCTTAGTCACATCCTGCCCCTTTATTACTGGTTAACACACAATTTTTAATGAACTACAAACATCACAATATTTCATAGTTTTATTACCATTATTCAATATTGATATATGTAATGATCAATTTACCAAAATTGAAATGAATAATCTTATATATTCTTATGATTAATTGACTACTTTTAAGTTTAACTTGTCACTTCCATCTTTAAATTGTCATCTAAGAATATTCCATCATTACAACTGTTCCACAATTATAACTTCTTAGGACTAGATAAAGAAGAAAGGTTTAAACTTTCAAGTATCCACCTGAGGGAGCTGGAAAGAAGTGATGCTGGGCTTGGTGTGCATCTGCACAAATGCACTTCATCAACTTCACAGCTTAAGAAAAGCTGGCTGGCAGTCATTCAACACCTGAGTGTTCGATTCCCGGTGTCTTCTGCTGGATGATTTACTCGGGTAGTTCCTGGTCCATTTTTGGAGCCTGGATTAAACCTGGTCAGACCAATTGTAGCAATACTCTCCACGTCACCAATCCAAGACTGGCAACCTTCAAGCTTCTCCTTGGACATCCTAATCTCCAAGCATAATGTCTGCCTGCCATCCAACGGCACAGCCTTCACTTTCTGGTTCTGGTTCTCCCTGTCATTCACCCAACCATAGCATCCCTCACGCACACACAATCAAGGCCACCTAGATACCACTTTCACCTCATTGGTGGTTCTTCATCATTTACGCCTCCTCTAACACGCCTATAAAACATTTTCTGCATATGCTGCTAGAAACTAGAACAAAACCATAAAACATGCAAGGTTTATATAAGACAAAACACATAAATTTTGTTTCTCAGTTTCTTTATATTATTACTTTTATTGGTTCACTTCTAAAAGCTTAAGCAGAGACTTATTCTTACGCAATGGACTTGCAATAACTTCTTTCCACTGCCTGTTATCTGTTGTGCAAGTCACCATCTGCTAATAGTTAATCTTTTTCCAATATGCGTCAGTAGTTCCCTGTGCTCTGCAATATTATCTATCGCATTTATTACATTATATTATATGCAGTTTTGTATAATTTATTTCAATCCTTTTTGCATTTAAGTTATATTTTACAACTTTATTCACAGTCTTTATAATAATTGTTTTATTTTATACAGACATACTTTTTTTAAGATAAGACTGTAATAATGTATCATTTGAGTATTAAATCATGGTTGCTCACTTCTGTACAATAAAAAAACAACAACAACAAAAGAAACAAGTAAAAAAACAGCCATCAAAAATTTGTTTGCCACTATTGGAGTTACTTTGGTAATCAAGTATCAAGAATAAAGAATCAGTTTATTTATGTAGCACCAATTTGCAACAGATGTCGTCTCAAGGCACTTTACAAAAAAAACAATTCAAATCATAAATACATTATAAACAAATCAGTTTAAAAAAAGTTTCCAATCTAAGGAACCCCAGCAGATTGGATCGAGTCATTGACTTGCAGCATTCACTCCTCTGGAATCAGCAGACAGAAACAATGGCTTGTTGTCATTGGCTTTACAGCAATCCGCCTATACAGTACCTTTAGATTCGTTTTCAAAGCCAGTAAACGAATAAAATCTTGAAGCCGAGCAAAACATCATAATAACCCAGAAGGAACAGGTAAACATTTAATTGGTCTTTACATTCAGAATATTAATGATAGTTGAAGCCCACGGCTGGTTACAATGATCTATTAATCCAATATTCGTCACAGCCAAAACCCAATGGAAAAAGTAGTCAGCATATGCACATCCATTTATTTCTTCTACAAAGTTCCACACTAAAACCAGAGTGGCAAGATGTCACTTGAAAAGTGTTTAAGTTTGCTCCTTCACTTTTAAGAATGTTATACCAGTAGCTCCACCTCTTCAATTATTCAGGTGCCTAAGTGAATACATACAGTTCATAGCGAATGTTTACATAGACTCTGTCACTCTGTACAAAGATTTATTACCTTACTCTCTGACAACAACAGAACATATTAATGGGAGAGAAATCTTGATATCTAAATGTACAGTCCCAACTCTGTGTCTATAAGTATACTGATGTACTATACCCTTACAAACTTCATACATTACTTGCCCTACTCACCTGCTCTTAGGTCAATCCAAATCTTCTCATCAGCAACAGGTAGCAGTGTGATCTGTGGTCTGCTTTGGGGACATATTTCTCGAGACAGGAGCCAGATTCTACTCTCCAACAACAATTCACAGATCATCTTCTCCCTTCATTTAACTGTCATTGTTGTGGACATTTTTCTGCCAGGACATTTTTGCAATTACACTGAGGTCATGCAGTGGAAAATTCAGTATTCTAGGTCAATTGTACGGCAGGATATAACCCTTTCTTTAGTTTCTGCAGTGCAGAATGTGATGTAAACTCAAGTTTCCTGAACACATATAGACGAAACATACGCAGTAGACACATACAGTAGATAAGGTGACATTAAGCCACCTCAACAGGGGGATTGTTAGATTTAGATTTTGTTATGAACAGATTGAAACATATGTATGCTAACTTCTTAAATTTTGTTTAAGGATGCACCAATATCTTGGGTTAGATAAATAAAGGGCTTCTTATGTGAAGAGAACAGAGCTGTGAACAGAACTTTCGCAGACCTCTCTGACCTTACAGCTATCTGTTCCCAGCTCTCACTTTTTTCAAGATGACGGTAGAACAAAGATATGATTCAGTTCAGTAAATATTGCGTGTAAGCATATGAAGATGTTACTTCTATATATATATAAACAATTAAAGCTTTCACGGCATCATCTTCTGTGTATGGTAAAATTCTAAAATGTGACGTATTTTGCTTTCTTGGTCATGTCTCCGCTGTAAAAGAGACCTTTGGTAAATAATATTGAATATGCAATGATGGTAGCTGGGTAGAATTTCAGTGATTTTGAACCTTGTTGTTGGTGCCAGATAGGTTCATTTGAGTATTTTTAAAACATTGCTGAACAAAATCAAAGATTAACACAATTTTAACAGAATTTTTTTGTCGATGTCAAAGTTCACAGGAGAACTTGGTTGAGATCACAGAAATTTAGCAACAATTTTGTAACTTTATCACAACTGTTGAGTTGCCAGTTTGAGTTCCTGCTTCATCGGACTTAAAAGGACACAATGACAAGTCTCTTCACCGCCTTGCCTAGTGGTGGTGGTGAGAGGGCTCGGTGCCACCGATATTTGGCAGTCTCACCTCTGTCAGACTGCCACAGGGAACCTGTCACCTGTATATAAATAAATGAATGACTGAATGTGTTGAAGTGCTTTCAAGTCCTTTGGACTTGACGAAACGCCATAAAAGTACAGGCCATTTACCATAGGAAGACTGTTCTCATTTGCTCTACATCTCTCATGTCTCACTCTACATGGTTAAGTTATTTTAAGTTATTTCTACAGTTATGTTGCTACAGTCTTTGTTTCCTGGAGGGTAATTTGACCACTTCTCATTCTGCTACTTTCTACTTCTGTTGTCCAATCTGCTTAAGTTACAGTTATTTCCAGAGTTAGCCTGTTTTCTCCAACCTACACCTTAGACCGTTTTTTGGAGGCAGATCTCGGCCGGTGGTGCTATCTGTAACGTTCTACAACTGCAGCTAGTAACTTTTATTTTCCAGTTTCTTTTGCATCTATTTGTGTCTTCTGTTGCTTCAAACCCCAAGTCGGTTTCCGCAGTTGTCCACTCGCCAGGTTCTGCTTGAGATTTTTTTTTCTGTTAAATGGGAGTTTTTCATCTCCGCTGTTGCTACATGTATGCTCAGTATGAGGGATGGCTCTAAAGTCAACGACAAAAGGCAAACCATCATTTTGCTGTACTGATACCGGAGGAGTAAAAGTTTTCATTGTAAACTTTTAAATTTATTTGTTTATCATGCATCTATGATTGGAATGAAACTTGTAAAGTAACTTCAGATGACGTGTTGTAAGTTGCCACTAAATAAACTGAAATTTTGAAGTATATGTGGATGGTTGAGAGAAAACTGCCATATTATCATCCAGGTTTACTACTTTGCTGTTGCAGATACAGTTTAACTGACCTTTTTAAGTTGATCTCAAACATCATTGATTTTTTCCTATTTGTCTACCTAATTGGGAAATTTTCTCAGAACAAAGCTATTGTGTTTGCAATGTTGGCTACAGAGAGTAACCCTTTTTTATTGCTAGCAGTGTTTGTCAAATTAGCGGACTATAAAACCTACATGAGCGGCTAATTATGTTGTTCAGGTCAACATTTGTGGAGAGGGGAGGAGATGCCAGTCTGTTATGCAGAAAATGGTGCAGTGTCTATTGATTTAGACTGTGCCGTACTGTAAATGTCACAGTCTACCTAAGTTTTGGTTCAAATCATGTCCATTTCCTTACGACCAGAGTACTTGTAGAAGTCAAACCATAGAGCACTATAGGGATGTTGTGGAATGAACACCTTTCCATCACAGATATGCAGCTGACAAATCTGTTTATACAGCTTCATCAAGCTGTAGACTTCTCTATTGTTATTTACCTGTGTGCGTTAAAGTGATTTTCATACAATGCATCTTTCACACTGTGACAGCTTTACCTGTATAAAACCTAGTCAAGAATGATAACTGTGAAATTTTTAACAGGACAAACTAGTATTTTTAAGTGATATCTGAATAAAAAACTAGCAAAAATCCACAAACAAGCAGTGACATCTCAAAACCATATAGTATTTTTTTTTTGCCATAAACATTACAATAGTTGTCCTAAAATGTAGCGATAAAAGCAGTTTATTAAGGAGACAACAAATATTTACAACCAGAGAGGTTTTAAGTGGGAACGAAGAACTCTGAGTATAGCTGCATAGTATCTAAGTTTGAAGTCATGAAATTGTGCTCCTAAACTTAAGGTGTAAATCTGTAAACGACAAATCAATTTCATAAATCTTAGTAATAGAGAGCCAAAATGAAACAATAGTTGAAAAAAAAATATATTTTAGAAACGTGAAAAGGTGCCAGACCGAGCTAAAATCCACTTTTCCACATATTCTCAGATGATACTAACACATGCAAGAGTCACTTAAGAAATAAATCAGAAATTTACCAACATCATAACTAAAAGTAAGGCTTCACTATCATCAGACTTCACCAAACCATATAACTTGAAAATTGCAAGATGCTTCAAACAGCAGAAAGTTTTAAATCCTTCGATTTACAAAAAGAATGTGATAGGGACGCCTTTAGAATATTAACAGAACAGGCTACCTTTTTTATATTTACAACGCTTGTGGTAATCCCAGTGTAATCACCAACTAAAAGCTAAAAGTCCATGGTACTTTACTGCTGGATTTCACTAGGGAAGACCATTCCACTCCTCTTTGCTCCCCAAAGCAGGGCCTTAAGATAACCAATGGACACTCTTAGATAGTAGAGGTGCTCAAGTTTTTCTTCCAGGATATTCGCTTATCCTCAGAAATTCTTCAAAGTGATTTCCTGTTGCCAGTTCTTTGAAGTGATCTATGAGATTTTTATGATTGGCTGTACATAGACTGTAAAAGGCATTGCTAGATGTCCTTAAATGTTGGAGAGACATTAAGCTTGAGAGACAGCTTTTATAGGTCTCCATTTGTCTGTGTCTTTCCACCTAAATTATATATTCAAGCCATTAAAGGTTACTATTGTGTTTACAGTAGTCATTTTAATTAAACGTATAATATTCATAGCCCTAAGTAATATTGACGTGATATATAATATGTTACACTGATATATATTTATAGTTATAATTTTTAAAACTTTAAATGTTAAACACACGCATTCTATCATATGTGATTCCAACAAATAAACATGGTTGAAACTGCAAATTTGTTTTGTTAAGGAATTATTCATATCTGTACTTTCAAGAAGCACACACTTGTATTCACTTCAAGAACTCAAAATTATCTGGTGTTTTTTTAAAGCTAATAATTGTTCATTATGTTTGTTGATTTAGTGTCATGATGTGTGTTTTGTTTGGTTCCGTTTCCTCCCTGTGTCTCGTCACTCCGCCTTCATTCACAGCTGTCTGCAATAATTCACTCCTCTTCTCAACCAATCACACCCCGGTTCTCACTACTTAAGCCACATGCATTCACACACTCACCGCTGGATCGTCTGCTATTCCTCGTTGCTCCTAGCCTTGCCCATGTTGTTCCTTGTCGCTCCTAGCTTTGCCTTTACCCTTCTCTGCATATTCCTCGTTGCTTCCTACCGTGCTCCCTCATCTTCCCGTTAGCCCTAATTGCCTCTAGCCTTGCCTCAGTTCGTTTCCTCGTTGCTTCCTAGCCTTGCTCCCTCATCTTCCCGTTAGC
>JAVLVB010000437.1:339426-364935 GCA_032876305.1 Orestias chungarensis | reverse complement strand
TATATATATATATATATATATATATATATATATATATATATATATATATATATATATATATATATATATATATATATATATATATAGCCTTCCAGTGACATCACAGGGCTACTAACTACCGGCTCCTCCCTCCCATCCTCATCTTTTTCCCAGAGTCTGGAAGGATCATCTCTAATGGAGACAATTCATTTTCTTTTTTATCCTGCTGGACAGGAAAATTACAAACCTTTCAGTCCATGTTTGTGTATCCGCTGACTTCTGTCTGTTTTGTTTCCCCCTGAGGAGAAGCACTGAGTAGCTGAGGCCTTGCCGCCGGAGGACAATAGAAGCCTGCTACAAGTCGCTTTTTCATCAAATCCACTCTAGGACTCCCATCTGCATGCTTTAAATACCCTGGACTTATGGAGTGAGTTTTTCCACTGCCAGATAATTGTTCCGTAGCGTTTTCTTTTCGTAACTAGTTTTTTGGACTCTGTCTCATTCTGCTACTAACCTAAAACTCCCGCTGTCACCATGTTCTTTAAGCTTCAAGTCGCATGCTGAGACAGAAAATTCTCAGGTAGATAGTGATGCATTTGGAGCGTGTGGGAAAAAACAACACCACACTGAATTAGATATAGAAAACCTGTTATTTGACTGGCAATTCGTGCTCGATGGTTGCGATAGAGCCAATTTAACCATCATCAGTTAAAAAACTCACGATACATCGGGTATATTCGCCCAACCCTACACCTTAACAGAGATGCCAATTTCACTTTACAGAAGGTTATGGCACTGTCCTAAATTCCAAAGAGATACCTTTGCTACCTTTTGTATGCGATTTAGATCCAAACCCTATACAAAAAATAAACAGAGAATTTTGGGTTGCAGTCAGGTGGAAAATGACAGACAACAATGTATATGACCTAAAGGTCTAAATCAAAGCTTCAGCAGATCTATTACTATTAATACTATTATTAATATTATTATTATATACTTGCAGATGTTAATTTTTTTATTCTAAACTCTAAACTGAGTGGAAGTCTACATTAAGTGTATGTTATATATCTTAACATATTTGTAAAGAACCATTCCAGTCATTCCAGGTTGAATTCTCCCTTCCATATAAGGGGTTTTTACAGAATCATATTGTTCATTTTGGTGAGGCACATTTACTTAAACGTTCCTGTAAAAAATTAAATGATGGTCCAACATGCCTTTATTATAATTTAAGGCACAACAAAAAAACAATCATGCATCTATCATAGCACAAACAGCAGGGACTGAAATTATGTGATGAAAGGGCTGAGACAATTTTATCTCTCTATTGTTTTAATGTTTTTTCTGCTTCTTTTATTACGGTTTTAAAGATGTAGTAAATGTAATCTGAATACAATGCTTTTAACTGCTTTTGACTTCACAACAATGTGCTAAATAAAATCATTTTGTCAAATAAACTGTGAGATACACATTCTGAGAAAAGACTCTGCATTGCATTGCTTTACAATCTGTGTAGTAATCTGAAACAAGAGTTTCATTCAGAAAATAGCTTTTTGCTGTATGTCAGAAAATAATTTTCCAAGCTCTGAGATTTCATGGTCTATATCAGAATCATTTTTTTTATTGTGACAGCACATTGTGCCTGCCTGACAGTTTGTTTTGGAGATAAAACGTGTTTCATGTCAGGAAAGAAATTGAAATATATTTGGCCAAAACGAGTGGAAAATTATGGAAAAAAAATATTTTAAAAGGCTATTCTAGTCTGACTTACGACGTTTAAGGTCAATTTACACCAAAAACCACCTCTACTGAAAGAAACACACAAGTTCTCACACTAGATGGTCCTTTCATTGGTTCATATAGTCCCTTATCTCTGTCAAACATACAGCAATGTCAATACAAATACAAGATTGATACGTTAGACATTTTATTTGCAAGTGCAAAGAGAAAGCCAGTAAATACACCTTATATATAAACAGAAAGATTTAGGACTAGCTGGCTTAAAATTTATCCAGACGTGGATCAGCGTTTGACTCTAGTGGGAGTCTGTCTTTGTTTTATCTTTTTACTTGGTAGACTAAAATAAGATATTTCATTTAAGAAGGCTTTAAGCTACCTCTGGCATCCATAACAAAACTAGTGTTTCTTAAAAATGGCTTGAAATTGGGCATTTTATAAGCTATAACACAATAACCATTTTCTTGTAACTTTCTTTAACAAATGCTTTAGTTTTTTTACCCACTCTATAACTATATAAGTATAAATATAAGTATAGGTAAGACCTTTCAGAACTATAACTTTACTTATCCCTGGAAAACAGAGACAATTGATTTTACCATTGTGTACAAGTACATGTAATTGCTCAGATTTTGACAACTACTTACAGGAGGTGTGTCATTCACATAACATTTCTTCTCAGCACAGTTTGAGGTTCTAAGATAATAAAATATATTATTCTAATTTCTACAAAAGCAAAAAACGGCACAAAAATGCTAAAAAACAATTGAAAAAACTGAACCTTCAGCTAAAGTTTGCCAAACGTGAAAAGATGTTCCATAATACATTTTTGGAATCAATCACTGAATGCAAAGACAGCTGATTATTGTTTTATTTAGCTTTGTTAGGGTTAGTTTTAAACACCTATTCTGCTCTGTAAGCAGTTAATGTAAGGAGGTGGAGTTTTAAAAAAATAATATATTTGATCTTTTATATCTTTTTATATATTACATTTTTTATTTGATCTTGACATTGTTAGAGCCCACAATTGTAGAATGTCTAAATAATTCAAAACAACCTAATGGGAGAACATTTTTAAAGGCAGCCAAATGCTACTTCTACTACAGGTTAGGAGGGAGATTTCCCAGCAACACTTTATCTTCAAACCATTTCAATTTGTGTATTATTTACACAAAGCACCAGTGTTTTTTGCACTTTTGTACCTTTAGAGAGAAGAGTTTTTAAGGTTCAGTTTCTTTGCTAAAAGGCTAAATACTAAGAAGAAGATATTTATTACTAAGCATTAAAAATGGCCTGTCTTTTGGTGGTTTAATAGGACACCATTAAACCAAAGTATTCTCTACTAAACATTTATCAAACAACAAAGCAGGGTGGCTGATGATGAAAAAATATGTTGTAAGTGGGAGCCTCTTTTATTAGTGCTTTGAGAGATCATTGAGCAAAATATTAAATTATGGCAAAGAAGGCTCGAGTGACAGGAGGCAATCATGCAGTCAGAGTGATACGTAATTGTTTTCTAAATTTGTAATAATAGGGTGAGAGAATACATTTGGCCTACCGTAATTGACAGTGAAAAACAAAGTTTTGCAGTAGAAAATTGGAATCCTCAGGGGATGTGAGGTCATAAAAAGAAGAAAGAGAGAAAGATGTGCAGAAAAAGCAATTTATGAGATAGAATAAACATGTTTTAACATTATAAGTGTTTATCCGAATTTGCAGGAAGAAGATAAAAATGATAATTCCTCAAAACAGGAGCCTGTTATTGTGGCAGAGGACAGGAGGTTTATGGCAGGGTCACATGCATGTCCTGCAGGCACAATTTTCACATCATTTTTCTTTCAGTTATTTTCAGTACAAACATCTCCCATAGCTCCTAAATCTTAAAATTAGTCTTAAACACTGTTTTTCAGTAACCAGAAGCGACTTTGGACTGTCTGAGCTCAGAATTTAGTCAGGAGCCAGATGTTATTTCATTTACAAGTGATAAGCAAACTAAAAGCATTGTGGGTACCTTCATATTTTTGAATGTCAAGTCTTTGTCGCTTTTCTATGTATTTCCACTGTCAGGATATTGTTACGTTATTATGGTTGTGACATCACCGTCATCGTTCCTGCAGACTGAGTAAATAGCACTGTAAAATACTTGGTAAAGGGTCAATGCAGTGACACCTGAGTAGTACTTAAGTTGATTCTGTAGCAGTACCAACTATTTGTTATATATCTTGTCTTAAAGCTGTGGCCCGCATGACTCAGATATTTTTTCTTTTAAAATTCAAGACGGATAAAAAGATACTTGATAGCAACTTATGTGATGGGGTGAGATCTAAGATCAACTTTTGTTAAAGTTTATGTCCATAGTTTAGAAAAAACTGCAAAAATATTGAATATGCTATACTTAAATGCTACAGAACATTTTTTAAAACATTGTCTCTTTTTAAAACTTTTAGCATTGATTTGTGTTAAAAATTGTCAAATGTTCAGCATTGTGAAAAGCACATGGACACTGTATTGCTAACACTGCATTAAAAGTGAGAAATCTGTCATGAGCACTGCCATGGAAATTCTGTTCACAAGTGGCTGTCCACCTCAACTTTCAAGCTTCTCCAGAAACGTGGAGGAAATGGCATCATCAATACAATTTATTATATTATTTACAAAGTGAAAAGAAGACAACTCAAAGAAGAACCAAGTACGCTACCTAACTTAAAATAGTTTATATATTATATATTTTGAATATAAATAAAATGAAATAAATTAATCAATCAATTTTGAAATACGCTAATATGCAAAAGAGTTATATATATTTTCTGTTTAGTTCAGTTGGTGGTGTATCTCCATAGTTCTTCTGACAACCATCATAAAACATTGGAAGAATACAATGTAAACGTTCTAAAAGACTAACCAAATGAGATAAGTTATGAAAACGGTGGACAATACACTGTGTCTTTTGGAAGACTAAAATAATAAGATTTGCACTGGAGCAGATCGTAACATTAATTGGAAAAATAACTTAATATATTAGTGTCACCTTGTGGAAGCAATTGATCTATCCATCAATCAAGACACCCACTAATCCCTACACTAGGCCTTATCTACAGAGATGTGACTTTATTGCATGATAAACAAGGATTTATACCCCACAGCCTTCTGGACATGTAGGTCTAGGAGTAGGGATGGGTGATAAGACAACGATAGTATATTCAGAATTTTTCAATCTTACATATATAGACATTTTAGTACATTTTTAAACCCATGTGGGTTATATTTAATGTGTCTTTTGTAAATGATACAATAATACAAATGTGTCATCAGTTTCAAATCAGTTGATATATTTTTATTTATTTATGGTTTTGTAACGTTAAATCTGCTTCCACTTAGATGTATCAATTCTAGACTGAAGTTATTCAACACTTTTATTATGTTCCTAAAAAAAAACTTAATTTTTTAGGAAGTTTTATAACCAAAAGGATGGTTTGGACCCGTCAAAGGAAAATGTCTTTTTTTTTATTTTATCAAAATGTATTTTCTGTGTTTTTCTTGTGGACTTGCTCAAAAACTAAAAATGTGTTTTGCATCAAATGTTCCCAAAAAAACCTAAAGGGAAAAACTGTTGTATCCTGGAAAGTCAAACCAAATCAATAGTTTAGAAAAAAATAGTTTAGGTGTGGTTTTTCAGATAAAACCTATATCAATATAATTTCAAGGTAATAAACATAAAAAAGCAATTAAAAAAAAGATCTGCTTCCTTACTCCTGGATATTTTTCTAAACTGACAGACCTGGAGAATGACTTTAATATACAGACTTTTCAAGACTGCATAAACAATATATCTTATACAGTATTTCCTATATACCCACACAAAGCCAGTTATCATCCCTATCCTTATTAATTTTAACAATACAATTAGCTAACATCCCCATCTGAGCATTTATACTTTTGTCACAAATTACCAAAAACCTAAATCCTTTTATTGATAGAAGACAGTTTTGTTATATGTTCCTTACTGCTAACAACTCACAAGGCTTATTCTTTTTAATGTGATAGACCAGGACGTCATGACACTGAAATCCCAAGGTAAGCAGAGTTTAGACAGTGGTGAAAATATGAGAATACCAATTTCACAAAGAACTGAAACTGCATGAGACGATGATGCATTGCATTATTCATTGAGCTAACAGACGAAAGAAACAGTCCCCTTAAAAAATAGACAGCTTAATACTTAATACTTTTAGAGCATTTTTCTTTTTGATTTTTTCTTGTTCAGTCTTGGTACCAGAACTAAATCCTCATTTGACATATCTGGCTGGGCAAGCTACAGGGAAATCCTCTGGGATTACAGTGGAACTTGATTTTAAGAAGAAAAGTTGTAGATGGTTATACTGGATCCTATCAAAAAAGAACATGTTTAAATGAAAAAAGGTCATTTGATAGATGCTTAATGTGTAAATAGTACAATACTAGCACATTGGCATCATTCTTGGTATCATTGTAAGAAATATTGTTTTGAGGCGCCATAATGTACTGCAAGGAAATTACAGTATACATAAACAGAGACATGATGATCACAGTTCATGAAGTAGAAGACACCAGCACAACAGAATGACTAAACTAAATTATAGCATTCATAAAGTTTGCAGTGCTTAAGGGAATTTGTGGGTTATGATTGTTTCTAATATGAAGAGGAGACCTACTACTTTCTCTTTAAGTATTTGTGTTGTACATACTTTTGTGAGAACAATTATAAGAATTAACCTGTAGGAGTAGTATTCTGAGCGTTTAAAGCTCTGAATGTTAGCTAATGTCAGGAAATGGAGGTGTTCTGCTGGGTTTGTTGCTGTTCATTTCCACCAGGGAGGCTGCTGCACGCTGGAGCTGCTGAGGAGGCAACACCTTGGCCACAGGTGCTGCAAACCTCTAATCAGAGCTGTGGAGTACGAGAGCAGCTGGGCTGCAGTCATCCAGTGCCTTGTCAGTGCCCTTGCATGGTACCTCCCAGCCTCTCTGCGTTTTCGTCCTGAGTCTCATGCTTTGTGTAAGCAGTTTTACCTGTCTCCCGTGTCCCTAACTTCTTCTCATATGTGCACTGCAGCCTCATCCATCAGTGACCGCCCCATCCTGAGAACATGACTGCAACCCCACAACCAGAGCCCTCGAGATCCGGTCATCTCACCCTGGCGGCCCATCAAGATCATCATTACCCACCTAAAACAACTAATCACCTCTCCGTCCCCCTCCAGAGCCCCTGTTGTCTTCACGCAGATGAGTCTGTTCCCTTGGTTTTCCCGAGTCCAGACCAGACGCCGCTCCTGAACTCTTTTACATTTGCACAATTGTAAATAAATTCACTTTAACTGATTATCGGTCTTCTGACTTGCTTTCCTGTTGTGTGTCACAGCCAAACCTAAAAACCTTGTCAAATAGGCAATTTGAATAAATTTTAAAAATGTAAATTTGTTTTTTAAGATCATTTGTGATTTCACATTTTCACCCAGAGCAATTTATATCGATGCTGCAGCCTGCAAATGGAATTTAAAACAGCCTAGCAGGATTCCATAGGTCTCATTACAAAACAAGTGTGGTTAATAAAAGGAGCATGTGTGAAGTCTGGTTAGTGGAGAGAAAGGGTTGATGGCTCATAAGAATGCTGATATCCATTTTCTTGGCAACTCCAATTTGTGCCCTGCTTGCTAAGACTGTTGGAAAGAGGTGCCATGCGAAACCAGCAAAGGAATCATTGCTGTTCCCATTTCTCTTGCCTACATCCATTTTCTCTGTCCATTTTCCCCTTTGCCTCTTTACCTTCTATTCTTGCTTCCCAGCTGTATTCCAAACCTCCAATTTGCGACACTTTCTAACCATTTCTCTGTGTTTTTGTCACTACCCTCTCCGTTAAAAGATGGAGAATGGTCTTTGATTGTTTCCAACTGTATTTTTGCTGAAAGCGGCCAAATAAAAACAGCTTTATCTGAAGAATGAATATGTTGTGTCCTCTCAGAGTGACAAAAAAATCTGCATGAAAAACTGATTGAGCAGAGTATTACGAGACCCAATAGAAATGTGCGTATAAGTAAACTACTCACAAAAAGTTAAGGATATTTGGCTTTCGGGTGAAATTTGTGGAAAATAAAAAAAGTTCCCGCTACAGTGATATCATATCACGAAAGTAGGACATTTAAGCAGAAGGATGCACTGGTGATTTCCTCATCAATTTGTTGAAACTAAAGTTAACAACAATGGTGTGTACACCGCAACAAAATATGTCAACGTCTCAATAACTCGTCATGGACCCTTGAGCATCAATTACAGCTCGACAACGACGTCTCTGCTGTTCACAAGTCGACTTATTGTCTGCTGAGGCAGGGCATCCCACTCTTCTTGAAGGGCAGCCCTCAGCTCATTGAGGGTTTGGGGTGCAGAGTTTCGAGCCTCTAAACTGAGACTCAGTTGATTCCACAGGTTTTCAATGGGATTCAGGTCTGGAGAAAGTGCAGGCCAGTCCATTTGAGGTACACCAGTCTCCAACAGCCGTTCCCTGATGATGCGACCCCGATGAGCTGGAGCATTTTCATCCATGAAGATGAAATTAGGCCTGTGTTGTTCAAGTAGGGGCACAATCACTGGATTACTGATGTTATTCAGGTAGTATGGGCTTGTAACTGTACCATTCACAAAGTGTAGGGCAGTTCTATACAGACTGGACACACCTGCCCACACTGTGACACCGCCACCACCAAAAGCTTGTCTGGTGACAACAATGGCTGATGCATAGCGCTCTCCTTGACGTCTCCAACATCGTTGGCGGCCATCATTTCTGCTCAATGTGAATCGACTTTCATCAGAGAACAGCACTGAGGCCCACTGATGTTGCCAAAGGACGTCCACTTCTACGCCTTTCTGTAACTCTTCCAGTCTCTCTGTATCTCTGTTAACCTGCTGATGACACTCTGTGACACTCTGAGCTCAGTGGCCACGTCCGTCTGAGAACGTCCTGTTTGAAGCATTGCAATGGTCAGGTACTGTTGATCCATTGTTAGGTGTCATTTTGGTCTCACGATGTCTCAATGTGAACAGCCTGATGAGGACGACTGTTTAAACACCAGCTGTAACTGAACCAGGACATCTATTGGTCGATTCCAGGATCAAACACCTGTGGTGACTTTTGCCGTTAAGCTCCTCGTTAGAGAACAGCAACATGTGCAAAAGGTACTGAAACATTTAACAGTTGGACAGGTGCATTCAAAAGCTCACATTAAGTTCACCTGTTAAGGTTTGAATGCATTTTTGGCTCATCCTGAAATTCAACCGGACAGCCAAATATCCCTAACTTTTTGTGAGTAGTATATGTCTATGACAGGTACTGAGCGTAACATTGCCTCTTTTACCAGGTCATGTTATGTCCTTCCTTCTGTAGTTGTGATAAATAAATCGAGTAGCTGAATATGAAGTTATTACTATTGTGAATATAGGGTGTTATATTGAACTAAAAAGGTTATCCTCTGGACAAGAAAATCCCCTCATATATACCCAGGTAATTACTTTGTAATGCCTTGTGGTGCAAATCAATAACCTCAGAGGTTCAT
Organism: Orestias chungarensis; assembly: GCA_032876305.1. Classification (NCBI taxonomy): domain Eukaryota; kingdom Metazoa; phylum Chordata; class Actinopteri; order Cyprinodontiformes; family Cyprinodontidae; genus Orestias; species Orestias chungarensis. Next base: position 355,639 of record JAVLVB010000437.1, on the reverse strand, counting down.
GGGTGTAACAAATCCAAGTGTCCCCTCTGTCACATGATTTCACCTTTTACTATACTATAGTGTATGGGTACTAAGCCATTGCACTTCAAAAGTAAACAATTGTGGTGTATGCAAGAAACTGAAAGTAATATTCATTTACATCATTAGCCAGAGATGTCTTACCATTAAATAGATCATTTTACATTCCGAGCAGGCTAACTAGTGCTTTTGTTTTAATGATTTCCTAGAGAATGTAGACCAAAAGTGAGGTTTGCAATACACCGGCTGTATTATTGAACCAAGCATCCAATAGAATAAAACAGGGCAGCTTTGGTGTAATATTTTTGGCTTTTTTGTAGTTGGCTCTGGGTCATACCAAAAATAAACTTTAAAAGGCAAAGAAGCAAAATGGCCATGACCTGCTGAAGTGTACTTTCTGTTGTAGCCAATCAACTGCCAATACATCCCTGTAGTAAGACTGTTTTATTTTAAACAGCTTTTGTTACCATTTGATGCCATTTTTAAACACCTCACTGGTTTGCATAGCAGCCTTCACAATAAACACAGTCTGGTACAAATTAATGCCTTTAAGGCATAGATTGTATTTCTAAATTTAATCAGTCCGAGTCAACAATGTTCATTAAAAGGAAGATCACCGGTGCATATTCATTTGACTAAACTGTATCATTTACAGTAAAATATGTTGTTGCTGCAAGCATAAAAAAGCAGGGGTAATATGGATGCATATTTTATACTTCTTTGTTTTTATGTTATTGTGAGAACCCCATAGGATTTACTTTAGAAACTAATACTATTGTCTGTTATTTAGTACTGTAGGAGAACAAACAAGTGTTTTCAAAGTACAAACCAGAATAAACCTTTGTAAATACACTTTTTTTTTTCCTATTTCCATTAAAGAATACATTTTGAGAAATATCGGGTTTAATATCTTTTCTAAGATCATTTTGTCTCTGGAAGCCAGGGATCAAACCACAGACTTCTAAGCTCAAATCCTGAGCAACAGTTTCAGTTTTTTGAACTGAGAATATTTTTGCATACTGATGGCAAAATCATCTCCCTCTTACTGTGTTGCATGGCAAAAAAAGATTCCCTGTGCAAACAACTTCCTACAGACCCACCATCTGCTGATATAGATAGCTTGTCAGGATCTTTACAGAGGTGAAGTAGACAAAGGACTGATTCGTTCTCATTTCCTACAATTTACATATTTTAGATAACATTTTAGCCTCTCCATCCAACCCATGGTTATGCCAGACTATTGATGATCCCACTGTGGGTCTATCTTTAAATAAAATACACCAGTAAATGTGTCCACTATATTTACTGTGTGTGAGAGTGCATTCAAACGTTAATAAGAAGGCCACAAAAAACCCAAACCTACATCAGGATGCATTACACTCTCTCTAATAAATACTATATCCCTAGTAGAATGGATTCTAGGAGACAGAAAAACATGAGAGCAGGCATACAGACGGAGGAAAGATGACATGAAACCATCAGCCAGTATTAATACAGACACAAGTAAAACTGTTGCACAGAGGACAAATAGACTCCTCTTAGTTTCCCACAGAAAATCAGATGAATTCACAAAAGACATGCGTTTAAGCCTTTGTTTTTACTTTGATGTTTGAAACACGCAATTGGGAGGAAATATAGATTGTGCTGGATGAAGTTTCCAGCATTAGCAATACATGGTTTTCTTCTTGACTGCAGGGTAACTTTAAAGAAAGAAAGCAAAGAAGTTGCAGAGTACTCCACCCAGTACAGCATTGTCTGCATCTTCCAACCTGTGCAGTGAGATCTGCGTAGATTTTGTGGTACCCATTCGTGGTATAGAATGACCTCTACTTAAGTATATCTTTTGGAAAAAGCCACACATACAGTATAATATCTCCAACCGATGCTTTATTTTTGAAGGTGTTTAAGTGAAGAATCACAAATCATAATAGAGGGTTAAACATATTCAGCAAAGCAGATCATTTTTGAACTGAGTAAATAGATGTAGGTATTAAAAAGAAGGCGCATGAGGAAAAATAAAAGAGTCTTTATACTAGAGGCCATGAGGTTTATGTTAAACTAAACGTTGAGTGCTGTGGGTTGCTTTTCAGTACAATATGTGTGAAAGCACTATAAAGGTACAGGCTATTTACAAGTTCATTTATCTTGAACCAGAGGACTCCAAAGGACCTTACACTACATTCCATCACACACATTAATACGATTATGGTGGTAAACCATAGTTGACCTGGGGGGTTATGAGAGATGCTAAAGGGGGCCACAAGCAAGAGGTCAAAAGAAATGAGACAGTCTGGGGTTTTGAACCAGCATTCCACCAGAATTCTTACCTCCACAAACTAAATGAGGTTGCATTTATAGACCCATTGCATATCATTGTTTTTATTTGTTTTGACAGTTTTGCTTTTTTTAACCTGCGTTAGGATTTGGAAAATAATGTTTCTTTTTCCAGTGAATATTTCAAAATGTACATTCAGTCAAAAGTAAATACAAAGAAAGCATTAAGTGGACTAATGTATTATTAGCAAACATTTGATTACTTTATTAACTAATGTTGACTTTTTATACATGAGACTCTGAAAGCAAAAACGTCAAAGATGTTTTTAATTATTTCTAAAGGCCTGTAGATAAGTGGTGGTTGGTAGATAATTTCCATTCCAAAATGTTCAAATGAGGGGGTGGAGTTTTCTTCCCTTGCAGCACGTCTGGTCAGAGTGAGATTTAAAACTACCATTCTTTGGATATACTGTTGCTAATAAAGGTCACTTAAAGACATGTTTATTTATTAATCATATAAATAACTAAAATACAAAATAAACTCTCATTCTTGATTCTTGTTAGGATTTTTACCATAAACAAAAATGGAGGTTGAAGTCTCCATTCCTTCTGACAATTTACATAACATCCTATATCTGTACCACCTAAAATACACAAACTATGCAGGACTTCCAAAGATGAAAAACAAAAAAGTTTTTGCCAGTTCCCTGATTATTTAAAAACATGCTTTCCACATGTTGGGTAAAAGGTCCAGGAGCCATTTAGCAGTAGTGGTAGCTTATACATAACTCGTGGTTTAGACACATCGACATAACTCCACAAATCTGGCTGTGCTGATGTGGTAGAAAAGGCAACAACCTCATCCCTCCCACACCACACTGGCAACACTCTAAATTATTTATTTAAAAGCTGTTGGTGGCTCAGAGACTATACATGCAGAGTTTCTCCACTGCACTAGCTCAGACTGGCTCTCACCCTAACAAATCATGATCTGATCTAAAGACAAATTATTACAATGTTATTATCAGACCCCTGTCCAGGCTATACAGGAGTATGCAACATCAGCCAATTTCTGTCCATCAAAGTTGGCAATGAGCAACTAGTGGCTGGATGGATGGTCAGCGCTGAAAGCCACATCATCTTTGAGGGGGTCCAACCAGTGTTGTTGACTGGACTTGAAGCAATGTTTGCCACTTTCCACAAATTCAACCTCCAATATCAAGATGAGACTGTTAAGACTTTGGAGTTCATTCAATGGTAAAATTATTAATGACATTATTTTGAAAACACCTTAAAATAAGTAAAATACAGTGTGAACATTTACGAGCTTTAAAGCGAGTTAACAGTTGACACATCTGGTAATGTATTTTCTTAATATATTTAAAACCAGCATCAATTTTCTACATAAGGTAAAGAAACTTTTTACATTGGGTACCTGAAAGGGGCACAAAAACCAGCCATGGCAAGAAGGTGTGCAAAAAGACACGGAAGATAATCCAAATGAAACTGCAGACAGTGAAAGTAAATGATTCTACCCAGATCAAAAACCTGATGGACTTTGAGTGGCACTTAATACAGGTTTTTTGAATACTTCCATTCGAAAATTAAATGATATTTTCTTAGATTTTTCCTTGCTGGATGGTACCTTCACCTGCATCTGACGAAGTAAGTGCCACTTGGGACTCATTAAAACCAGTAACAGTTCACAGTTTAAAACCCTGTTTTGGACAAGACCAGATGTGATTTTAAAAATTATTATTTAAGGTCATATTTGCTCATATATAGAGGTCATAATTAATTCTTCATTTGGGGGGTCGTTTTTATTGAATGATACCCAAGGTTTTTTCTAAATCTAGTATACGACACAGCAAATTGCTATTATTCAATTTTTATTCAAAAGTAATTGAAACTAATTTTTCAACTATTGAGGACTATTCTTGCTATGTATGCATATGGTTTGGAAGATAAGTGTCTTTTAAATAAAACATTTTTCCTTAAGAATGTAACTTTTCTCCTCCTTTTTTGTACTGCTATAGACTGTAAAGCTAAAACTCTTTATTAAAATGTTGCACTACATTTTTGGCAGTAGGCTATTGATAAAGTGAAGGCTTTAGAAAAACTGCAGTAAAATACTGGCAGCTACAGACGCCAGTATATTTTACTGTATATTTAGTTTTACTACTTCATTTATTTTAACAGTAATCTACTTTAAAATTGTTTACCATGTATAAAATGTAAATTTACAGTAAATTACTGCCAGCTTAATTCACCAGTATTTTACTTTTAAGTATGTGTACCGTATATACTAAAGAGCAACAATAGTTATGAGAAAAAGCATTCGATGAATTAGTAATCAATAAGTTCAGTAAATATAAAAATTTCTTCAAAGAAAGAAGGTTCTACAATTCTAGAAAATAAACTATAAGTTTTGCAATGGCTCAAACACTGGAAATGTCTACTTGTGCTTAGGTTTTTGGCGGATATGGGACTGATATCCAATATCGATATATCGGACACTCCTACTAAAAATGTAAGAAAACTGTATATGTTGGCAAAGTAATATTTGTAATTAATTCTTCTTCTAGCTCATTACTTTTTTCAAACATGTAGGACATGCACACATACAATAACCTACACATATATTTAAATATAAACAAAACTATTTTATTTAAAAAGAAACAATCTGATTCAACCACTTTGCACTGAATGTACAGTTACACTAAACTATTGTATTGATGCAACTTTCTTAGACTGTTTAGGAATGTTTTAGGAATTCCAGATTATTCTCCATATTATTATTTGTAAGATACCATCTTGACAACTTTTTTTGGGGGCTATTTCAAACTCCAAGATGTTTCTACTAAATCTATGTTAAACACAATTAATTTTTTGGACAACAAATTTAAGCAGTTTACATTTTACAGAGCTGATTATTGCTAAAAAGAAAGAAACACCTTGTTAATTTTGTTATTTTTGGGTTGTAAGGCACAGAGAACCATTCTATGAAAGAAAGACAAGTTGTAAGACAGAAGTGAGCTCAGGAGAATAAGATAGGGAAGTAAAGAAAGATTGAGCCTGGAGCTGTAGAGGTTACATCTGCTGTTGTTATGGTTACAGCTTCTGAAGAGGACAGTAATATGTCTGACAGTAATGAATCTAATGAACACCTAGGGTATGAGTGCTTTAATAAACAGGACTTTGAGGCCAACCTTAGGAAGTAAGTGGGCCAGTATATTTCTGACTTTAGTCTCTTTTCAGTTTTGGTTTACTTCAACTGTCATAAAATACATTATATTATGACAATAATAAAAATATATACCCCTACTGTATAAAATCCTTATTTAATAGGTTTAAGATACAGTGTATGTACTATCAGGAGTCTCTAGGCTACCTGCTAAAACATTAATACAAATTACCTGCATCTTGAGCACGTTTCAAAAAAAATCTTACCGTTAGACATTCTAACGCTGAACACATTTATTTCTGTCTGTGAGTCTGTTCGTTGAGCTCAGGCTTCCTTCCACAAATAAAAAGAATACATGGGTTTTCATGAGTGTTTTGATATAATCAAAATATACCACAGGCAAAAACTGACTAAACAGAAACCTTTGACATCAGTAGGAACCTTACAATCTCCTGTTGATTAACAAAGAAGACATGATGCAACATGAACAGAAACACAGAAACTCCTGCTCAACTGATTGTAAAACGTAATATAAGGTAAAAGAATATGTCTATAAACCTGTCTACTATGTATAACTCTTTTGTTAGATAGGGAAGTAGCACTAAAAATATTTATTTCTTAAACGGCTCTCAGTTTTACCTGAACTGTGACCAAAAGAACATTGTTATACTTCAAACTTTAACTTTTTTTATGTATTTTAAAAAGCTAATTTTTATAGCACCAATTCACAACATATCATCTCAATGTCATTGACATAAAAACCTTTAAATTAAATACATAATTCATCATAATTTTCTTTATTAGAGGGAGCCTGTCTAATAAAAAGACAAATAATTGTTTCTAACATCTTAAGATAATAAAAAGCTTCTTACCACTAAATGTGTTAGCTCACCAAAAACGATTGCCGTGGTATTAAAGATTTTTTGGAGTATCATGCATTTTTCTAAGTATTATTATTAAGTCTGAAATGTTTGTATTTGGACAACCCTGGAGTGATTGTGTGTGAAATAAAGCTGTACCTTATCTCACACCTGGTGAGGGATGGGAGAACGTACTTCTAAACTGATAAATCCCAAGAAGAGCATGAAGATTGCCATACATTACTTTCCTCAGATAAAACATGTAATCCAGAAAGGCTGAAGCACTTACTTGAACAAATAAAGGCATCCAGGCACAACAGAATATCATTAATAACTTAAATAATCTTTTTATGTCTTTAGAAATGAGTCTTAACTGTGTATACAGGACTAGCTGCACATCGGTTTGTGTAGACAGTAAAACACACAGCCCTAAATCAATGCATGAGTCAATCAGACTTCAGAAGAGTTAGACAAGGCTCTGTGTTCTGATTTTATTATCAGGAAGCCTCTGTTCAGCTGTAACTTATTGAACAATGATTTCTGAATGGGTCACAGAGCAAGGAGCGGCGATGTTATTTAAACTGAGGACCCTCTGTTCTTATGAGACTGTGTAGGAGGCAGAGCTGATCTTGAAAGCTGCTCCACCTCACACACAGCCTCAGAGGAGGAGAAATTCTCTGGAGCAAAAAAAAACGCTCTTCGGTGGTCGGGAGGAGCTGCTGCAGGGTATCTGAAAAGAGCGCTTGACTTCACCCACTCTTGCCTTTGTGCACAAAGACTGCCATGCCGTTCAGATTGGAGTATAAATCCTCAGCAGTAAAAAAACTTTATTCCACTTCACTGTACTGGTTCTGACAATTAGATTTTAGTAGAGAAAGTTTTAAATACAGTTCTAGTCAGAGGTTTGCAGTCACACATGAGGGGGATCCATGTATTTTCTTTCCTGAGTTTCCCATGCAGGGTGCCTGTATCCAGCAATCATTGGGGGAGAGGCCGGGTACATCCTGCACGTGTCCCGGTCCAGCTCACAGGACAAACAACCAAGCACGCATGGAAAGATTAGAAAGACCAGGTAACCAGTCACGTTAATCGTTTTTACACCTTAGGATTCAGTAATAACAGGTGCCGTGATTTTGATGGGGCAGTACATATATTTTTGCAGATTTTTCAGCTGTTTGTTATTTTTGCTGTTTATTTTCATCCTCTCAAAACTTTGATTTTAAAAAGGACTGAGAACTTTCTCTACTGTAACAATTCAGGTTAGATATCTGACCAATCATCTTAGTTTGTAGCCTTAAAACTGGCTGTTTTGCCTTTACAGACCCAGTTTTATGTTCAAAATCTTAATTAATAAAACTTGCATAAACTTAAGTAACCACTCTACCGTAAGTTGACAGTGAAGGCCCCCACAGAGTGGGACTTTTCATGTCCTCTGTTACGATATAAACAAATGCATTTGCCTATTCACATGCATGCCTGCTTTCAAATCTTTTCTACCAGTCCGGTGGAGAATTGTGTTAGGGGTCAAGGTAGATCATTCAATAATTCTGTGGTTCAATTCTGGTAGCACAATCTTTTTCTACACTCTTTTACGAATTATTTTTTTTGTCATGAATGAATAGTTAAATGATGAGACACTCACTCAGACTATCAGTCTCTCCATTTAACATCTTAACATGTTTCAGCAATCAATACTTTAGTCAAAAAAACAACTAGTAAACAGGTTCCGGTACATAAAGGGTGTGAACTGTTTGTAATGCATTATTTAGACTTCATTTAATTGTTATTGCACTGCTGTTTTATATCTTATGTTTTATGTTTGCAATATTACTTTGTACTCTTTACGGTAGTCATTATTCTGGCTCGTCTGCCTGCTATTGTCTCTACCATGGCTCTCCAGCTCTGCTGCTCAAGAGAATCAGCACTACATTTTTAAAAGCCAGTAGTGTGAGTAGATTTTCAGCATCCCGTTCTTTGTTGTGTAAATGCCTGATTACAACCCTGTTCTTGCCTTCTTGATTTTCCCAACTTCCCTCCACAGCTTCTGCTTTCTTGATACAGATCACATTTATACCCCTTGATCTTTTCCCTGATGCTGCTTCTACGTGTTCAACCTTTCTTCTGTCCCACGTTTGCGTTCTTCATCTCATTCTTGGATCTGTATGCCTGATTCTGCCTACCTGTGTATGACCCTTACCAGTCCCACATACTTCCGGTTGTCACTAAAGCGGCCTGCTCTAGCATCACTCTACTCTCATGCATCATCGACAAACAATGAATTTGACTTTAAAAATGTCTTGAAATTACTCACTCTTTCTCGGCTGAAAATTCTGATTTTTGGATTTGATTGAGAATCCTTACAATCCTTGTGTTTTGAGCAAACATATGTTTGAAAACATTTTATCTATGAATACTTGGTTTAATGCAATAGTTTATTTAAGTAATAGATTAACAGTTATCTAATGTAATCTTGCATTTTTTGCGCCTTAAGTAAAAACAAAAAAGTTTCCATTAATCCCCTTAAAGTGGTGCTGATATGTGATCTATCTACCCATACGTAGATCAATACTTATGGCCCGTAAATTACAAAAAAAAGAATAAAGCCGGTTTTATATCGAATCAACATTAACCAAATTCAAGGCATCACAGAGGCACTTTTATTAACTTCAAACGTTGTGGGGAAATTTCAGATGTAATTTAATAGAGCTGCTACTGTGTGTGGCAGCCATACACCCAAAACAGAAGACTGTTTCTAGGCTTTTTCTCTTTTTTAATGCCAACAATTGCTGTTTAAACTGTGAACTTTGGGGAAGTCTGAGAGTGGTAATGCCTGCTGGGAAAGCTGAAAATAAGGTTGCACCACACGCTAGGAAAAAAGGCCCAGGACACAGAGCGTTAAAATTTACATGTGGTGCTGGTACTGCTTTACAAGGAGATCCATACAGAAATCAGCTGGTATCTTTAAGTGTCCTTTTGATAAATGTTTGGTGTATGACGTGCAGGAACAAAAAGAACCTGGTAGCTTCTATCTCAGTGGGAGAATTTACTTCTTGTCGAATTGGATCAAACACTAAGTACTTCTTTCTTTGTGACAAAAAAAAAAAAAATGTGCTGATGTATCGAAGAAACCTCCCTTGAACCGTTTGAGTTCATAAACTATAATGATCATTCAAAGATTCATAATTCAGTCGCCATCCATAATTCATTCCAGCTGTCAATCAAATACTTCCACAGGTAGAGCCTCCGTCTGCTGATCAAGCACTTTACCCTGGGACTAATCTGCTTTTCTGCACGTTCCTTATCCGACCATTTACACTTTAAACACCTTGCCAGACTTGTTCTGACATGAAGGCTTGTTCATATCTTTTCCTTAAAGCACATTCTACAAAAAAAAAAAAACTTCACCGTTTCCTTTTAACATTCCTCAGATCGTCTCTTTATTCCTGCACTGCTAAGTTTAGGATAATTTTGTAATCCAAAAAGATAAAAGGGTTTGACAAAAGCTTGATAAGTGCATCTCTTATTACTGACCTGAGCGCAAAAACCTAAAGTGCCAAGAATACACAATAGGAGAAGTTTTTGAAATGCAGATCATAACGTGTGAAAACATCCAATTAATCAATGCACATCGCAAAACACAAAAAACAAAACTATTTGGTGTAACAATGTGTCTCCTCTCCTCCACAGCAAACAGATATTGCTCAATGCAACTAAGACGCATCCCTAAATGTCAATAGATGCATCGCAGACCTTCTGTCAGTCTAAAACCCATCCACCAGACACAGAGCCAGAAGCATGGCAGACCCATTTCTTTTTAGATTAGATTTGAGGACAGAAGCAAACTTTGCAAAAAATTAAATTAAAAAAAGCTGTTGTGGAATCAATGCAATTCAAACATTCACAAAAATTGAAATTGGATTTTGAAACATCTGAACCAAAGCATCTGAAGATGGAAGAGGGAATTTACTGGCTTTAAGTTTTATGGATATATTCTATTTCTGTGTTAAAAATGTTGGATTTTCATTGACTGTAAACAGAAAGTCGTCATTACTTAAAATAAGGGCTTAAGCATCAGTCTGTGTATAATAAATCTACATGATGTGTTTCACTAAGTAAATTTTGTCATAAAAATAGACTAATAATTTTTTTTTAATATATATATTGTAAATACGAAAACCATCCATCCATCCATTTTCTATACACCCTTGTCCCTATTGGGGTTGGGTGGGTCTGCTGGTGCTCATCTCCAGCTTACAACGGGCGAGAGGCAGTGGTAAACCCTGGACAGGTCGCCACCCCATCACAGAGCAACAAAGAGACATACAGGACTAACAATCACTCACACACACACTCACACCTAAGGACGATTTAGAGTGCCCAATCAGCCTAACAGTCATGTTTTTGGACTGTGGGAGGAAGCCGGAGTACCTGGAGAGAACCCACGCATGCACAGGGAGATTATGCAAACTCCTTGCAGATAACCAATTCCAAAAACTCACATTTACTGATTCAACAGCTTGTTTGCTGCTAAGGTAGATTTTTCATTACCAGAATTAAAATGTGAAAGAAAGTTTCGTAATTGAACTCGGAAACATAAGGATCCAGGATTACTTTCTTAATGAAATGTTAAGAACAAAATTGTTATCTTTTGTCAGTAAATTATTTGTTTTGTGTCCCCACTGAATGGGGAAAAAAAACTTAATTAGCAGTCAGTATTTTAATGCTAGCTCTTTTTACAATGGAAGATCACATATTTCTATTATTTAAGTGAAATTAAATATCTCTGAACATAAATGTGAAATACCTCCTCGCTGTTCATAATTAATAGAGATGTCTGAGTGCGGAATATTCACAAAACTAAATATTAAACACTTTCAAACTATTTTACATTCTAATCTGTATTGTAAAGCATACATTATGTATTTAAACACTACATTCATCATTTTAGACCCTGCACTTAACAAAACATAATGTGGGTGAGTGTTAACCAAGCCAAATACAAGCTGGATTGCTTGGATATAAGTTACAATATACAATCAACCATTTGATCTGTTTATTCTTTAGGATAAAATAATTACTGTGTTCAATGTTGCAAAATAAATGCTAAATAACTAAGGGCTATAGTACAAAACTAGATTTAAAATTCTGTTACTGTTATGACCATTTTATGGTTTAAAAAAGTATGTTTTGGATCATTGAAAGGAGGCAGTGTTAATAAAGCAGAGAGAAGGAACTCAAACACCAGTGAAGATTTTTCAGCTGCCAAAAAGTACCTAGTATTGAATGTTTTTATATTTTAGTTCTTATACCCTACAGGGAAGGGTTTTGAAGACTTTTCTTTGTATAGACATGCAGAAAAATGACTTTAGTCAGCCACTCACCCCAACTTTCACTCACCACTACAGTGTTATGTTTACTTTAGGTAGAATGTATATACGGCCTTTACAATTGTGCTTGTCTGTTTAACCTGTCGTGACACTAGAATATCAGCATAAATCTTTCTGTACAAAATGTGTTTTGTTCACTTTGCTTTTTTTAAAGCATTTGGAAAATATTTACCGCGTGTCACATTTTCCATGTTAGGTTCTGAAACAACCCTATTATAAATTGTATTAGACTCAACTATCCTCCAAATTCTTGAGGCAATAACTAAATATGAAAATGTGAATTGATTTTAAAGATTATTGCAGATGCTGTTGCTTTTTCACAGAGTTATATTTTCAAAAAGACACCAATGTTTAACAATTCAAAAAGTAAGCCTTGAAGTATCTGTATACCATGTAAAAAATATATTTTAAATCAAACCTGATTAAAAAATAAATGAATATTTTTGTATTTCACAAACAATTATTTAGATTGTTTTGAGGATTTAATATTACTAATGATAACAACAGCCATACTAACACTTTTCTGTCGTGTTGTTTAGGCTTCTGACCCACATAAACGGAGAACTCTCAGGAGAATAGTTATAATGAATTTTAATTGAAGGGTGATGGAGTGAGATCTGGCCATGGGAGACGGTGATGTTCGGCAGATCAGCAAGGACGGTGGGGCAGCGGGGAAACGGCAGGAAGCTTGTGGCGCACGGCGACGTGGGAGACCATTGAGGTGGAGGACAGGACAGGTGAGATGTAGTAATGTTGCGAGAAGGATTATATTGGGCAGATCTTACTTGTCCTCTGTTGGAAGGTACGTACTTGGTTCTCTGAGGAGGGGTTCGAGATGTAGAGCATTCTGGATAATGCCCTCAATCTCCCAGGATACCGAGCCAACCACGCAGTCGGGGGAAATGATAGGAACTGGATCGGAAATGACGTTGTCCGGGGAGAATTGGCGGGAGAGGGCATCTGGTTTTATGTTCTTGGAGCCAGGTCTGTAAGAGATGGAAAGGAAAGGTCCTCTGGAAGAGGATGGCTCCAACTCCCAGGTCGGAGGCGTCGACCTCTAGCATGAATTGACGGGATGGATCTGGTTGGACTAAAATGGGTGCTCGGGAGAAGAGGTTCTTGAGGTCTTGAAAAGCTTTGTCGGCGTCGGGAGTCCAAGTGAATGTCTTTTTTGTGGATGTTAAAGCTGTGAGAGGGGAAAAGGTCTGACTGTAATTCCTGATGAAACGGCGATAGTAGTTTGCGAATCCTAAAAAACTTTTAAGTTGTCATCTAGTGTCCGGTTTGGGCCATTCGGTGACTGCAAGTATCTTAGTGGGGTCTGCTCGGATCTGCCCACCCTCGAAGATGTAGCCCAGAAAAGTTATGGAAGATTTGTGGAACTCACACTTCTCAGCCTTCACATATAAACGGTTCTGGAGGAGGCGTTGGAGCACAAGTCGGACGTGAGATCTGTGATCGGAGAGGTCTTTGGAGAAGATGAGGATGTAGTCTAAATAAACAAAAATGTTGAGAAATTAAGTCTTAATTGTTAATTAAGGCTTGAAATACGGACGGGGCATTGCAAAAACCAAATGGCATGACGGAGTACTCAAAATGACCAAGGGGTGTTTTGAAGGCTGTTTTCCATTCGTCCCCCTGGGGTATGCGGATAAGGTGATAGTCGTTGCGAAGATCGCGTTGGTGAAAACTGTGCCTCTGTGAATGGACTCAAAGGCGGAGGTGATAAGGGGTAAAGGATATTTGTTTTTGATGGTGATATTATTTAAATCTCGGTAGTAAATGCAGGGTCGGAGCAAACCATCCTTCTTGGTTACAAAGAAGAAGCCCGCCCCGAGGGGAGAAGAGGAGGACCTGATTATACCAGCGACGAGGGACTCACTGATATAGGTCTCCATCGATTCCCGTTCTTTATGGGAGATGTTGAAGAGACGGCTGGCAGGTAGAGGAGCTCCAGGCAACAGGTCAATGGCGCAGTTATATGGTCTGTGTCTGTGCTTGAGCTATGAGGGATTGTTCGCAACCTGAGTCTACCAGTACAGAGAGATTGAATCTTTTCTGGTTATGAATGATGGTGGCAGGAAGGAGAAGACGAGACTGACTAGGTCGGGGGTTTCGGTCCGCCTGTTGCCTAGTATTTACAGGCGGAACCTCTTGGGGAGCTTTTCCTTCCTGAGGCTGGGACAGTTGGCAATGAAGTGACCAGGGGTTCCACAGTAAAGGCACTCTTTAGTCTGCATCCTCCTTTCCCGTTCCTCGTGTGACAACCTGGTTCATCCGACCTGCTTGGGTTCCGGGCCCGGGGGGGTGACGATCTGCGGGGTTCAGGAACAGCTCTGGGAGAGGCTTCTACGGGCAGGGGCGGAGGCTGAACGACTGCGGAGGCCCGGCTGGCAGATCTTCTACGGTTACCCCTTAAACGGTCTCTCTCTCTCAGACGGCCGTCGACTCGAGCAGCCAGAGCAATAAACTCGTCTAACGTGGGACGCTCATCAAAAAGGGCTATGGAGGCTAGTTCATACTGCAAATGTTCTTCTAAAGCAAAGAAAAATGTACTCTTTAATGCACGAGGGTCCCAATCTAAACGAGCTTCCAGAGTTCTGAACTCTATGGCAAACTCAGCAACCGTTCTAGAGCCTTGTTTTAATTTCTGTATCTTCCGGGAAACGGTTAAATAATGTGACTCATGGCCAAAAACCATCAAAAATTCCTCCTTAAAGTCCTGAAAGGACAAACTGAACTCAGGGTAGCGGTGAAAACTTGTCTCAGGCCATTTCAGCGCTGTTCCGGAGTAGCTGGTCCACCACTCCTCTTATACTGGCCCAGCTCATCAACACCAACAGGGTGCACCTGGGGTGGGAAACGCTCCAGCGGAGGACGAGCACGGGTGACCCCCTGTGGACAACTGGAGAAGTGCTGAAAGGAACTCACTCTGACATTTTCAAATGGAAGTAAAAATAAATACAGGTGCTTTTCACCCTGAAAGCAGAGATATTTTTAAAAAATCTTTAACTAAATGAAAAATTAGAAAACCTACTGTTACAGAAGCAAACTCAAATATTTCTTTTCGGGATTTCTAACTATGGTTGTTTTTGTCTTGTTGACCAGTCAATGTGAAAATTGGCCACAAGCCAGTTTCTGCACAGTAAGTGCGCTAATACTTCTACTGCTATTAATTCAGTACCGTAATTAAACTTATACCTCACACTGCTTACAATAACCTGAGCGAGTAATTATATGTTGTGATTGATTTGCCCTGGATTCAGATCGGAACATAGACACCATTTCACTGCCTAAAGTATCCAGCTGTGACACTCAAATGCCCGATGGTATTACCTGAAATTCATATGATTATTATGTGTGTACAAATATCTTTTTTTATTTTTACTTTGATTTGTGAGGTGGAGGTAAGGAGCCCATATAGCTGATTCATAAATGCATGTGAGCCCAACCTTTACCCATTACTGTTTTGTGCCTTGTCAAATTCAAACTCAAACATTTATGCTAATTAATTTTCATGCTGCTACTGTATCACCTTCGCTGACCAAGTATACACTTGCTGCCTACCATCTCTTTTCATCTAATTGATTTCATTATTTCACTTATTTATCAGTCTACTCTTATTTAAATATTCTACTCTGGCTCAAAGGGTAATTATGGAAGAACAAATAAGAGTTACAGAATAGTTGCACGCTGTTAATTGAGATGAAAAGTAAAGAGAAATAAATTCAAATTCCTTAAAATTTCGATCAGGGCTGACATTCACATTTGAGAGACATCTCACATGCAAAGCCACATATGAACCCCAACTGAGGTGTGTGTGGGTTGATGTTCTTTGCTTTTTACTGAACTGAAAGAAGCTTTCCAAGAAATTAGTTACCATTAAAACAGTGTTTCACAAAAGGACTATTTAAGTAAATGATCTTCTTACATATTGATCACCTTCACCTACCCGCACTGAGACACTTTAAACGGCTATAGTAATTTGCACTACTACTTCATTAATTCATTCATTCATCCATTCATGCTGCTGCTACTCCAAACCCCCTACACCCTTATATTCTGTATATTTTCAGTATATTTTGTGTTTATTACATTCTATTTTATTTTGTTTAACTTTACTTTATCTATTTTAATATTAGCTCTTGGGTTAAACTGGACCTTGAGTATACAATTCCGTTCCACCTCATGTAAATTAAATTAAAATATTTTCTATGTTTTGCGAAGGACCATAAAGTCTCCTTGAATCCTTGAATCCTTGAATCCTTCTTTCAAGGGAATGCCAATTTGCCTAAAGACTCAAATAAAACAAATGAATGCAAATGAACAATCACAAGTAAAGCCTAAAATAAATAAAACTATATATATATGTATATATATATATATATACATATATATATATATATATAAATAATTTTATTTATTTATTTATATATATATATATATATATATATATATATATATATATATATATATATATATATATATAT
>JAVLVB010000437.1:324515-339326 GCA_032876305.1 Orestias chungarensis | reverse complement strand
ACACACACGCACACACACACACACACACACACACCAGAGAAGAACACTCGGCTTAACTTGTGTGACCTGACTTCTCTGTCTTTGCGGATTAAACAACTAAGAACTGAGGAAAGATCAGCCGCAGCGAGCAGGAGATTCACAAAGACGCTTAAATATTCAACTCTGACAATGAAAAAAACAAGAACAACCTGATGACTCGGGATCATCCAGGCAGGGTTGAACTTTCCCAGAGGAGACAGTCCAAGGATGCTGGTGTAAAAACACTACAAGACAGCCGAGAGCTCGAGCGCATCTCACTAATCGCTTTACTGAAGTAGAAGCTCAGCTCAGCTCAGCAGCCATGGGGCGATCAGAGAGGAGCCAGCAGTACCAGCAGAGCATCCCAGCTGGCTCCATGCAAAACACACAAGCGCTCAAACATTTACCTTGCTCAACCAACAGGACGCTCATCCCGACCAGCACAGCCCAGTACAGCGGAGTCTTCATGCTGCCCATCATCTCTTCTCACAGATCAGCCAGTGATGCGGGAAAATCCACACTAGTCCAGTTCTCCCAGTGCTGCCAGTCAGACGTCCACCGATGAGCGCAACAACAAACTCGCAGCTTCAGCAGCGAGGACTCAGGATGCGACCAGAGGGAAGTTACCGCGAAAATCAGCCATCACTTCCGGTCAGTCTCTATCAAATAAGATACCCTCGCTGATACCAGCGGGTTCACTGACGGAGTGCTGCTATTGTGCTTTTATTCTGAAACACATCCGTTTTAATGTGTGTAATTGATCGACAGCAGCGCTAATAACCACCAGTTTCTGTGAGGGTGAAGCTGATGGTTTTTAGCCATTATTGGCCTTTTACAACAGAAAATACATCTAAGCTTTTTTCATATAATGTTTCCTTGTTTTAAAATATTTTCTATTTTGGAGAAATACTCTTAACATTTCTGAAGTATTTATAGCAGTGTCTTTCAAAAGCTACCATGCCTTCAGGGAACAGCAGGTAGAAGGATTAGGATTAAAGTTGTAATGTCACAACATGACCAAGTGACGAATAAACCGTGAAGGAAAACTCTTCATTATCATTCCAGTTAGATAATAAGTGTGTAAAATAGGCCTGAACGTGAGAACAATGCTCGGATGAATGAGTGAATGTTAAATGAAGCAGTAAAAAGCTGGTGCCTTGCTCAAAGACTCGCCTGTACCTGGAGAGACAGACAACAACGATAAAAAGCCTCGGACACCTAACTAAGCAAAGCTTTGAGAAATACTGAAAGGATTTGCTACTGCCAGAGTTGATCCATATCTGTAGGTTTGGAAAGACTGGCTTTTTTCAATATACATTAATTTTCAGAAAGTCAGTCAAGAGTCACTTATTTCTTCAACCACAGACATAATCTCTGGGAGGATTAAACTATTGAGTTGGACTCAGCGGTTCTTGCATTAAAGCCAAGCTTGGTGAGGACCTGCTTTAATGGCCCCAATAGAGCAGCGATGAGTATAAGAAGTGTAAAAACAATCAGCAGCTTTATGTTTCATGTTTATCTAAATCTTGAAAAGATTAAAACATTTTAAAGAAAAGCATTTTTTCATGTTCTCCATAAATTGCACGCCTATTTTTTTTTTACTCCTTTCACATGTATTACACATAACAGAACGTTATGTCCTCTGTCACCTGAAAAAACAGGTTCAGCTTCTATTTTGTTTCCTCCCTGAGGAGGAATTTGTTGTATTGTAAAATATTGTAATCATATTTATAGCCTCTTTTTTCTTTGTCCTCGCTATTGTGGTTTGTCCTGAGAAAATGATACATTTATATTTCATTGAGCCACAAGCACATTTTGTGTTAGAGTTTAGATAAAACCCTGTACATTAATTTCATAATTTTGTCACTTTAAACATTCAACATTGATATGTGTTCAGAAAAAAGCACCTTTGGATTGGATGTTTGCAATTTTCACTATGTTCATGTTACTAAGCCAGTTGATGTATTTGGTCTTCAAATAAAGGTAAAACCTTATCTCAAAGGACATAAATTCGTAGCTCACTGTAGAATATATGCAGGAATTATGACATAATTGCTTAATATATTATTAGTAGTGATTATATTACAGATATTTGTTATACTATTAATTATATTATCGCAGTATCAATACAGATTTCTAAAATACTCTCTGTTCTCTCTTGGGTTGGAATGAATTTCCTTTGACTCCATCTTCTTGGTTACATTTTTACCTATCACATTAATTTGTGCTGAAAGTGCCAAAAAAGTTCACTAGTGTGTTACATGCAAAGGGAGAACTCTGCAACGAGTAGTGTTACGCAACAATACAGTGGTGTTTGAATGTGAGATTGGCATTATTTGTGTATAGGTAGCACGAGAGCTTAGTGTGAGTATATAGTGTTTGTGAATTAGGTGTTTTCTGAGTCAACACTGGATGTTCTGTTAGAATTATCTCTCAGAAATCTTCTCATGAGCAAAATAGGAATGAAACCCTCAAGGGTTTGTTGACACGGAAAGTCAGAGACTTGCTTTGATGTTGTGCAGATATAAGCGTTGTAGAAAAAAGGTTTATATTCCTTTTTTTTTAGATTTTGTTCATTTTCTTTATGTAGTTTAAAGGATCTGGTCTTACTTTGGTTTTAAATGATTTAAATTTAGCTACAGACGAAGACAAAATAAAAGAAAGAAAACTAATGGCATTGCTTGTTCCTCCATAGTAGGAGGTAAAGAGCCAGACAGCTACGGTTTATGATAACATTTTACCTAAATGAAAGCACTTTTTGCCATTTTGATGCTTTGGAGAGTACATCATTATGTCCAATAAGCTGGGAAGGGTTGCAAAGAAATTTCCAAACTAAACAAAAACATTAAATTATATAAAATGTTATTTATAACTGGAAACAATTCAAGGCAGCTAAGAGTGCCAGCAGCAAATTAATCCCAGCATCAAAGGGTGCTGCCATTATTATTTTCAACCTTTTGACCCACAAGCACAGAGAACTCCCAGGAGAGGCAAAATAAGATAAATAATATTTATTGAAACAGGAGGTGAGCATGGATCCGGAGACTGGAGCGGCAGGAATGGCGTGGGAGACCGGAAGCACTACAGGATGAGAACAGAGAAGGTGAGTTGGCGTTATGCTGGGGATTTTCTGACAGGATTGGATCTTACTTTGGCCGGAGATGATGACCACCAGGGAGAGGTAAGGGGGGGTTAGGGTTTGGTGCTGATCCGATGGTGTAGGTTGTCCTGGGGGCTGGCTGGAGATGACCTGGAGAGGCTGGAGCGAGGCTGAGCGTGGGAGGAGTGGAGATTAGCAGCATCCAAAGTTCTTTCCACAGGGGAGACTGAGCATGACGATTCCTGAGAAACGTAACCTGGGTTGAGCACAAAAAGAGGAACAAATTGCTGAGTGGGTGCGAGAAGGTTCTGAGAAGCAACGGGGAATATTTAACGAGGAAGCTCTGAGAATCAACAAGGAATCAATACTGGCAGTGAGGAGCAACGTTACCGGTGAGTAACTAACACTCAGGCAGAGCATCTCTGGTCTACCACTCCTTCTAAGCAGCTCCAGGAAGTGGATGTGGAGCACCTGTGTGGGGAACACAGGTGCACTGTAGTGCTCCAGTCAGATGCTGCTCTGATGACCTCTAGTGGAAAACCTAGGGAAGAGCAGTGGCAGCAAAACACCTCAACCCTTACAGGTGCAAAGCTAAGAGAAATTAGAAAGTCTAAGAGCTACATCTACACAACTCGTATTAAAAGTAAAGCTTAATTACTGACATTTTTGATATAACTAAACACATATGCCTTTTTGAAATAGTCGCCAGAATATCCCCATCTTCTCTGTAAAAACAGTATGGATGTCAAGATTCTTGGTTTTGTGTCTGTTTGTATTATCATATCCTTTTCCAAGCCGCCACCAGAGGGAGCACAAAAACCTGAAGCTGATGAAGGGCATACAGAGCAGCTGTGTTCAGTCGCTCCTCCAGACTTCCTCCAGCAACCTCCTAGAACTCATCAACCGATCAACCGCCAATGAATCCCTGGATCAAACCCACGACTGGCAACCTGAAGCTACTCTTCATTACATCTTTCTCCAAGTACGACCTGTCTGCACAGCAATAATAACCACACTTTGGACCGGTCTAGATCTAAGCCTCCCACACACACACACACACACACACACACACACACACACACACACACACACACACACACACACACACACACACACACACACACACACACACACACCTGGCTGTCTGTATTGCATCTGCTCCTTTAGTTTTCCCCTCCACATCCGCTGACTCTCCTCTTCCTCTGGTCATCATGTGGATCTTACTTGCCGATAACACACTAAGACTCAAACCCTGGTTTCCACTTGTCCTTCTCCATCCACGTTTACTAAGGTCACCTGCCTACATTCCACCATTCCCAGTTTTTTTAAATTGCTCTCCTTCCTCCGCTGCTCTGCAATTGCTCTGTTTTCTCCTGGGTTATCTGAACATTCACGTAATTTAACTTTTCTAATAAACCTGCTTAAACTGTTTTAGTCTCCTGAGAGTTATCTGTGTCATTTGGACGCCTAACAAAAGGCATGACAATGGCAGTTTAATTTGGATTGGTAATTAAACTATGAATAAACCACAAGACTTGCATAAAACTAAAGAAGAGATGTTTTGTCATAATATAGAAAAGCTAATTTGACTTAAAAAAAATGCACAAAATAAGAAGAAAGAATTGAACATGAACCTCTAAAGTAATAAAGAGTGGAATGTGAGTCTGTTTAACAGCTAAGCTTGAGTGAAATTGGTCATTAACAGGACATTGATTCCAAACAACAGCAACAAATCTACAACAGCAAAGCTTGGAAAGAAATTTAACAATCAATATGTTGTCAAGGTCCAAAAAAACTCCAGCCTTCAACCTGATTGAAATTGTTTAGAGGGGCCTGAACCAATATATCAAACAAAGTTAGTTTTTTACACAGCTTTGATTTATCCTTATTTAGTAAATTATTAACTTGTAATCATTTCTTCCATAAATAATTTCTTGGCAGTTTAACTTTGGACATTTATAATTATTTTTTTCTAATTAGACAGAAACCTAACTACTTGACTAGCAGAGCCAAAGTTCCTGACATATTCAGTTCAAGTTTGAAAATGTGGGCTAAATGTATGCATTACATCTTTTTACCTGATAGGAAATGTCAGTATGCGCACTCGGAAGAGACATACTGCTATTATTGGAGGGAAGCTACAGTAATTAAGAATTTTTTTTAATTTTTATATCTCAATTGAATTTATATTTGATTATTTATTGAAAGAAATAACCCAACTGCTTGTTAGTTGCTTTATTGTATAAGTATTCCAAAACAATGTTTGACAGATTTGTTTTGGCCATGTTTCTCCCTAATCTGACCAGTAACTACATTTTTATTCAGATGGTTACATTGAAATGCTGGTTGCCCAGGAGAATGAAAGTATTGACAAAAGTTTTAAATCCATCATGATAAAAATTAATTGGGGCAATACGTTGAGGTGGGGAATCAGGAACTTTACAACGGATGATGGGGTAAAATATAGCCAGGAAGGATGAAGGGTGAAGCTGATCTTACGGGGAATACATACTGAAACCTTTAGAGAGGAGTGAATAGAATATTGGTAAATGTTGGTACTGTGTGGAGGCTGAGGTGTGGGATGAGGAGACTGACTGAGGACTGGAGAACTAGATGGAGCTGCCACAGAACCCCTGCAGTGCACAGGCAGTGTGTAAAGTAATGAAGCTAAAGACGATCAAGGTGAAGAGCTGTTACCAGTTGTGGGAGCGATATCTACACAGTTTTTGCAGAGGTGAGTATGAGGGAGAGCAAGCAAATGATCAATAAAGGGTGTTGCTGGGAATGATGCTGCAAAGATCAGCTGATCAGCCGATATCGGGCTAATGTCTTTGAAAATGCTACCAGTCATGTTTTGTTTGTCCAGCCACTAAGTATGTTCACATTTCTTTGCTTGGGTTCAGCTTTGTTTGAGTTAAAATAAAAACCTGTTTTCTAATAATCCTTATGACTTTTTCTGTTTCAACTTGGTCCATCAAAGAATAAAGCATGAGATTAAAACTTCATAGAACTGTTTTAAAGGAGTTTAAGATGTGATGACAGGGTTTATGTTGGTATGAAACTACATTGAATGCGAAAAAATGTCCAATTACAAATAAAAAGTCATTGATATCAAAAGGGTACTATTATTTGACCTATTTCAAATCTCCCCTCATCGATCAGAGCGCAAAAACCATGTAACTACCTGGAAGCAATATCTGATGATCTTCATCAACAAATTATAAGAATTATAAAAAACTTTCAAAGCAAGTCAGACTGTAGTTGTGTGTCATAATTCAATAGTACTTAAAAACTTGATGTATATGATTAAATCAGAACGGGACTTTAAAATGCTATTTTAAAAATACTATTTTTGTTGAGGTAGGAGAAAAATCTAACTAAATTATATTAAATCGGCTATGCTATGCAAATCTCTTTGTAGGTTTAGCTCTAGGTCACAATGATGATGAAAATAAGCCATTAGCATTATTAAATGTAAAAAATTAATCTTCACCACAACAGAATGTACAAAAGAATTTATGATGATAGTAAAAAAATTAATGTTCTCTTTGATGGAAAAAATGTGTGAGATTTTTTTGATTACAGTGTTCGACACCGTGTCACTACCTTCCAGGACAAATTGTCTTTTTACCTGATTGTCCAGAATTCAATTTCAACTGAGATCTCCAAATCCATTAAGACCTTTCGGTACAGATTAATACACCGACTAGATTCTTGTATAATTTGGGGGTTTTCTTTAAGCAACTGCACAAACGGGCTCGAGAACCAGATGAAGCTCCGAACATTTCTAACAGAGTTATTTTTAGTTTACTACCAGTATTACCTAGTACATAACTGGACTTTACATGTAAACACCCAAATCCAAAGCCCCATCAGTGTGTATTTGAGCATTAAGTAAGAGAGAGTGAGAGATTTAGTGATCTACAAGTTCTCGTTCCTTGGGAATGACCAAAATAAGGTAAGAAATATATGTTTTTTTGGATTTTTTATATATGAAACAGCTTACAAGCTTTAAGCTGGAGATAGGCCCCAGCAGACCCACCGGACCCCAATAGGGACAAGGGTGTACAGAAAATGGATGGATGGATTTTATGAAACAGTTGTTGTGTTTATGTACTTTAAAAATTCTGATTTTTTTTTTTATGGTAAAGACTTTTATCCCTTCAGGAGTCATATAAATGTCTTGACTTTTACTGACATTTATTTGAGTAGGCATTTGGAATGATAATGATCACAAGAAATCTCAGACACAGAGATCATGCAAAGTGGGATTTCAAAAGTCCTGCTGCATCACTTCATGTCAATAGGTGTATCAGGGACAGCTCATAAGATTATAAGTCTACGGTAATAACGTGTGGGAGTGACATAAATCTTGTATATCCTCAGGCATAAAGCTGCTTGTTGAAATCTGTATACGAATGATTAGACATAGAAACTATCCTCTCTCATAAGAGCTCAGATGTTAAATATAAAAGCAGGAAAATAAGGACCAGTTACATTTTGCTGTAATAAACTAAATCAACTGCAATTCAAATAGTTTTAAAACTCAATGGCAGTGCTTTTAACTTTAAATAAGGTCCATCTGGCCCAAGTTATGGAACAGGTGGTGGAATTCATTCAACATTTCAAGCATATCAAGACAAACCTCAGGAGCCATATTTTCCATCTGTAGCTACCAGAACGGAGCTTCCAGACCTTCACCATTTGCTATTGGAAAAGCTTCATAAGGTGCAGTCCCTTTGTCAGATAGGCTTCAATCTGAAGCCAGGCTGGACACACTTAGTTGAACATCAAATCAGTCTTCATTCTTCATTCATCCCCGAGCCGGTTGTGGCAGACGGCTGCTTGTACTGAGCCTGGTTCTGCTGGAGGTTTCTTCCTGTTAAAGGGGAGTTTTTCCTCTCCACTGTCGCTACATGCATGCTCAGTATGAGGGATTGCTGTAAAGTCAACGACAACACAAGCCATTGTTTCTGTCTAATGATTCTAGAGGAGTGAATGCTGCAAGTCAATGACTCCATGAATCTGCTGGGGTTCCTTAGATTGGAAACTTTTTCAAACTGATTTGTTTATGATGTATCTTTGATTTTAATTGATTTTCTTGTAAAGTGCCTTGAGACGACATCTGTTGTAAATTGGCGCTATATAAATAAACTGATTCTTGATTCTTGATTCATTCTCCAAATCAAAAACCAATCAGAGATACAATATGTCAGATTCCAGCTAATTCTTCCAGAGCTGAAAAATGAGCTTGAGGACATGTCGGCTGCAGGAATCATTGAGTCTTCACACAGTGAGTGGTGCAGTCCTGTTGTTCTTTTCCCAAAGAAAGTAAACCCTCCTGTTAAATTCTGTGTCTGCTTTCTTTTGATCCTTATCCTATGACGAGGGTTGATGAGCTGATTGATTGCTTGGGGAATGCTAATCTTCTAATAACCCTTGACCCTTGTAAAGGATATTAGCAGGTACTTTTGACTTGTATCTTCAAAGGATTTAAAAACATTTAGAGTACTAAATGTAGTGTACAGATTTATGGTGATTCCCCTTGGATTGAATTGACAACCAGCATTTCAAAGGTTGTTGGGTCAGATTCTGAGAGGTGCTGAGCAATAAACTATCATCTGAAACATTTTGCCTATGTGTGTTAAGAAGAATACAGGATGCTGGACTTGTCATAAATACCAGGAAATGTAACATCACCAAGCCTGAGGTGTAGGAGTTATGTTATACGAGGTAGAGGTATTGTCTCAGAATATATAGTATAACATCTTGGTTAGATGAGTTTGTTGATGAGTTTGTTGATATATTTTGCCTAAAACTTACAAGTGTCTGTTTGTAACTTTATATCTTACATGTTTTCCAGAAACTTAAGGGGGTGTGGGCTAATTTCCTGTAGTGGAAAGGTTTTAGGAAGTTATTACACAGGAGAGACCAAGTGAAGAGGGGAGAGAAAAACTGTTAAATTATTAAGTTACCCTTTGAGTTTTTTGTAGGATGTTTTAGTGTGAACTTATAATAGTCTAATACTTAATACAGGTTTTTTGCTTGTAAGAGGTAGCTTTATTGTACTTAGATTATTAATCATGTTAGAATATCCCAGTAAAATTGGAGATTCCATCTGAACAGATTGCTTGAAGGGCATGAAGGTATTTAAGCATACCAAGACAGTAGTTCAGAAAAAGGAAAGGGGAGAATTAGGTCCGTGAAGCTGGGTGCACTGTATGTTAATTTTGGTTTGTTTAAAGATATAGCCATGTTTATTTTGCCAATTTGAATTGTATGTCAATAAATTTTTCTACTTTATTTTTGTAATTAAAAATTATCTGCTACACTGTAGACACTCTTTCTGTTGCCCTTCTTCACTTTAGCAAGCCTTTTCTACAAGCACTTTACAAGAAAAATGATTTCAATACCTTAAAGAAATTCCAATTGATCCTATCAAACGGGGCAATAGTTTCAGGTCATTATTAAATATATTCAAAATGTTTAATTCAACTCAGATTGCCACCTTAAACGTTATCTTGCAGCATTCACTCCTCATGGACCAGCCGGCAGTCACAGTAGACAATAGCTTGCATTTGAAAGCTAGGCCCTTCTTCAGCTCTGCTACAGTACAGACTATTACAGGAAATCATTTATCAGTTGTTGTCTTTTTCCCTAGCATCATATTTATGGAAGCAGACACTTAATGACATTTTTTGTGAATTGTAAACTATAAAAAAAATTGTATTAAGGATAGCCTTATTTTAGAAGGCTATTTTCTATCAAATATTTGTTTAGGTTGACTGTATCCTACAGACTGGTCATTACGATTTTTGACTGAGCTGGATGTTCTTGAACAGAATCAAGCTATCGTAAGCAATTACATGAGATTTTGCCCTTTTAAGAGTAGCAATATATTAGCTCTATGAATAATGTGTGAAAAAGCAGCAAAGAGAAACCTTATAACCCCCATCCCACCACCACCCTCACTATTTAAAATGACTGATATTACTGTTCAGTTTAAACAGGGCAATATTACAATAGTTTCAAACCAAACGCTAACGCTGGAAGGAAATAATACTGAGTTAAAGCTTTTAAAGGTTTGTAATCACTTTATGGAATCAGGCAATGCATTTAAATACATTTAAACATTTTATTTTGAATTACAAAGACTAAACTGAATTGGCTTTGTGTTTCTGGAAATGTTATTTTAGCCATTTTTAGTTTGGTGTTATTTACGGATCCCTTTTTTTTTTTTTTTTACAAAACTTGGCAGGAAAAGGTTGTAGTTGTGCACCCAATCAACTGCTGCACCATTAATTAGCTCCTCATCTCTCCAAATTATTATAATTCAGTTCTTGTTTTTAATAAAGTTTGAAAATCCAGGTGAATCTGTTCAGGCAAATCTCACTGTTTGGAGATAAATTCATTTAAAATGTCCCCACAATATTTTTAAACATCTTCAACAGTTGGTAAATAATGGCTTGTTTTTCTTTTCTTTTTTTCGTTCCAAAACCCTGAATTGAGTGTGGTGAAATAACGTCCGCGTCAGCGAATATCTCAGAGTAGATGGTGAAAATCACACTTTCACACTCACTGCTGCAAGCTCATTTCCACACCTTAAATGAATAACGTCTAGGTGATGTCCTCTTGTGGCACAGAAAGGGAATAAATAAATGTTTCTGATGCTCTTCTTCTATTAATCTGTAAACGTATTTACTAATTTGACTATAACATGAGTGGATGAAATTATGCTTTAAGAATTTACAAGCAATCTATTGTTTGGATCCCAATTAAAGGATCAAAGTTTGATCCTTTAGTACAGATTAGTGGACCAGAATTTTTCCCCCTCAAAATAAATAGTACAATTATTTGCAAATCTTATTGGTTTAATCACAATCGTTAGGACACTAATTCGATTCTGTGGTCGCAGAAAATCTCGCAAATCAAGGAAATGGAGAAAAATATGCAGGGTTGTGCATAATTCTTAAAAAGCTGCGTATTCACAAATAGCATCTAAGCACAGAGATCGCAAAATTATTATTTTGTCTGATTTTACTGATCTCGCATTTTTTAACAGAAATTCAAAGTAACTATTTATTTTGTTACTTTTGACTGACACTTTACCTCCTGTTTTATGGGCGGAAAAGATGATATGAGATCAGAATATGCTCAAAGGTGTATGTCTGATCTCATTGATGGTCAAGCGTATGATTCTTGTACAGAACAGAGTCAGAGTATGATGCCATGTGTAGGCAATAACAGCATTAATTGATTAACCTAAAATAGCTAAAACTGTCAATTTTATCCACCATTGTACAGACTACTGCAGTAAAGTTAAAGAGACCGGAAATGTCCGACTGGAGAAAACAAGAAATGGGGATGTTTGACACGTGTCAAAGCATCTAACCCTAAAAGTGCACAAAATGTACAAACTCAAAGCATTAGAAGCAATTTTTTATTTATTTTTTTGGTGTGAACCCAGAATAAAGTAAATGAGAATAAAAAATACAATTTATTGCTATTTTGTCCCCCTCAGTTAACAATGTATGTTTTGGCCACATCATGTATTTTTGACATCACCTCATCCCCTAAATTCTTGAAGGTTTTACCTTGATCTCTGGCTGCCGTCTTTATTGATGTCTAACATTGTCTCCCATATTGCCCTTGTTGTGCTGGTCAAGTCATCTTGCCAAGTTTCTTCCCTAACAGTTAGTATTTCTAATAATAAGTAATAGCTCAAGGAAAGTCTGCCAGAGTGAGGTTTCTTTCCATTACTGAGTGTTCCTGAGTTTGTGTTTCTGGTCATCTTCTTTTGTCTTCCCCACTCCTTTTTCTCATTGAATGTTGATGTGTCTTTGTGAGGTTTAATTTGCAGTTTTCTGGAGAGCCCTGGTATTAAGCTGTCATCCCCCTCACCACTTAACCGGAACCCCTCTCTGTCTGTAAATCTTAAATTATAATGAACTGGCAAACGGCACAGACTCAACAGAAAGATAGAGCAGTTATATATATATATGACAGATGGGTTATTAGAAGGATAGCCTTTGTTTGTTTACTATAGGCAAAGCAATGCAACTTTAGTTGTACAGCACTTTTTTATGTTTAAGACAATTCAAAGTGCTTTACATAAATACTGAAAAGTAAATAAAAAATTCAGAACCAAGGAAAAGGCAATAAAATAAATACAAAAGGCATTCTTGATTCTTGATGTTCAGCAACTGTCATACAGCGTGTTTGGAGGGTCAAGTGAGCAGGCTTTTACAGAAGCATAACCTGGTGGAGAAAAATGCATTGACTAGTCCTTCTAGATGAGGTTTACTGTTGACACTCTTCCTTTGATTCTGGCAATGTTCCTTAGATGGTAAACTGTACAGTATCCCCGTTGGTTTTCAATAAAGCAGCTTAAAATCCAAAGTCCTCTTGGATGTTGAGAGGTCAAACGTTTTCCTGCAAACATAACCAGGACTAAGAGGGACTAGAAAACAGATAGAAGTTTTCATTTTTTACCTTCAGACATGTAGTTGGAACTGTAAATGCGCCATAAGACAATTTAGGACAAAAAGGAAAATTACTTAAACAGAATTGATCATTGGTGAATAGGTAATTTAAACTTTTAGCTAACCTTTCTAAAAATTGAAAAGCAATATAAATATTAAGTAATACATTTTTCATCTTGTTAAAAAACCAGTGTGAATAAAATATAGCCACTGTAGTTTAACATTTTTTGTAATCCTATAAATGTATTACGGCAGTCGAGAGCCTACTACTCATGGAACAAGGAGACACTGGAACAAGCTGCCATGTTAGATTATATAGGTTGAGCGCCCTCTGCTGCCTCGTCGTGACATAATTTTTTTCTGTAAAAGTTTATCATAAATAAAAATCATTCCCATCTAACACCTTTTTTTTTAATGTGCGTGGTTCTAGCACAGCAGAAATAAATGTGCCTGCTTAAAGGGCATTCAGCATATCTTGCTTCCTGTTTTACATTAAATACCTAACAATACGACATTAAATATTTAATCTAATTATACGATAAATTCAACAATTAGTATTTCTCAGAACTGCAAGCGAAAACCAAACGGGTAGATTTAAAATGATTGCAATGACACTAATGGTTTTGAATTTTGTAAGATGATTTCTATCACTCCTACTCTGTTTTGTCTTTACAGAAAGTTCCTGAACTTTGAATAAAGTTTAAATATGGTCCACAGCATAGAGAATAACTATAACACAGCATTGGTCATTAACGTGAACAAACTTGGACAAATTTAGAAAGATATTTTACATGTACTTTAGACCAGAATAGAAATATTGATGTGGATGCAGCAGGATATAGATAAAACACGGACGGCACAAATAATAAATGGTGCATCAAATGAAAAGAGGCATTGCAACAGATTAGAAAATCATCATCTACTAATTGATGTTCTGATTCCCAGAGGAAATTAGATGTGAAATAGCCTTTAAATTGAAGTTCTGTTTTGTGAAATACACAGCTACACCCACTAGCTCAAAAATATAGAACTATAACTTACGATGCACAGTGTAAGCAAGTACATTTTTTAGGCTTAACAAAATGTTCTTAAGCTTAAAAATGTTGTATAAAATATTGTATTCTGATTAGCTATTTGTGATTCTTCACTTTTGTTTCAATCCTACCTTGTCGTCAGTTTATAGTATGTATTAAAACTGTATCTTTAAATATTATAGTAAAGACACTTTTTTTTTTTTTGTATTCTATATCAAAGAGGAAACTTCTATTTCTATTATTGCAAATTAGAAACTAAATAAAAACATTGGTGAAAAAGCCAGATTCTAGATTTTATTGAATGAAAAACATCTTATCTTGATTGGCTGGTGATATGATTAGTGTACATGCACAGGGCCGAGCATGAGCAAAAGACTTTTCCCAGAGGCAGTGGCAGCCCAAACTTTAGAGGCTGAGATGACACCACCTGTGGAAACAACTGCTGCGACACCTCTGATGAGGACACAAGTACATGTCAAAACATGTCAGTTATGTCGGAATTGCATATTTAACTAAAGAGAAACTAAAGCATAATTACATATAGACACAGTAAGACAATTTCATAGTCAGGGCGTAAATAAAATCAAGACTCATTTGGTTTAACTGAATCTACATTAATCAAATTCTTTCTTTTAGATTAATTAGTTCCAGACAACAGAGTCTCTGACTAAGGTATCAAAGGACCCATGTGTTGGAAGCTGAATTTTATTAACATTGTGGACTAAAAAAACAAACAAATAACAAATAACCCTCCAACAGATTCAGGTATCAGATGTCAGAGGTACCAGAACAGATCCAGAAAAACAGAAGTTTATTAACAAATATATAAACATCCAAATGACAAATATAAGAATAAAACCATGTAATCAAGAATCTATTATGTATAAAGTGCGAATATACAACACATATCGTGTCAAGGCACTTTACAAGTAAATCCTTTCCTTCAAATCATAAATGCATTATAAACAAATCAGTTTAAAAAAGTTTCCAATCTAAGGAACCCCAGCAGATTCATGGAGTCATTGACTTGCAGCATTCACTCCTCTGGAATCAGCAGACAGAAACAATGGCTTGTGTTGTCATTGACTTTACAGCAATCCCTCATACTGAGCATGCATGTAGCGACAGTGGAGAGGAAAAACTCCCCTTTAACAGGAAGAAACCTCCAGCAGAACCA
>JAVLVB010000437.1:285423-316617 GCA_032876305.1 Orestias chungarensis | reverse complement strand
CTTAGCTACCGTTATTTCAACCTTGTTAACCTTATGTTTTCTCTTAGTGTTCTTCTCTCCATAGTAACCACACCTGGTCTGGCGTTCTGTTAGCTGAGACAGCTTCTTGGATGAGAACATGGGCTCAGATGCTTCCAGTGACACTCTACAACTGCTGCTATAATCTCTATTATTTGAGTTTCCTGTGCATCTAATTTAGCTTTCTGTCTTTTCAAACCCCCAGTCGGTTGTGGCAGATGGCTGCTTGTACGGAGCCTGGTTCTGCTGGAGGTTTCTTCCTGTTAAAGGGGAGTTTTTCCTCTCCACTGTCGCTACATGCATGGTCAGTATGGGGGATTGCTGTAAAGTCAACCACAACACAAGCCATTGTTTCTGTCTGCTGATTCCAGAGGAGTGAATGCTGCAGGTCAATGACACCATCAATCTGCTGGGGTTCCTTAGATTGGAAACTTTTTCAAATTGATTTGTTTTGATGTATCTTTGATTTAAATTAATTTTTTGTGAAGTGCCTTGAGACGACACCTGTTGTAAATTGGCGCTATATAAATAAACTGATTCTTGATTCTTGATTCTTGATTCTTTTGTAGGGGCTGGTACCAGAATATCTAAACAGGCAAATACAAATTTTAAACTTAAAGGTTATAGGTTACTGTATTACATCGACAGTGGTAGAGCTTTGTAAATCCTCAAACCTGAGATTAAAATACAATTAATGCAAATAGGGAGGAAATTCAACCTACTGTTCGAATCTGACCTCTAGAGTAGCAACTTCCAGTATGTGCTCCACACACACACTTTGCTGCAAGATGAAGACTCAAACATAACAAAACTACACCTCAAAAAGAGATGCCCACTTGTTTCATTGCTTAAAGAGGAAATGAGAGAAAAAAAGACTTTTTACAAAATAAGTCCTGACCTGTTATTACTGCTTCTGTTAAATTTGTTGTAAGATGGACCAGCCAAGCTGAAGGGTGATCATTTAATCTGAAAGTATAAATAAATGCATTGTGAATTAACAAGCTATTTACTGTCTGTCTAACGTTTGTTTTTCCCAATCTAACAAAGTCCATTTTGGACCATAACAACTGGTGACAGCCATTCTGATAAGCAGACAGACGGAGTTCATGACAGGAACCCATTGAAACAGGGTGCACCAGGCGCCACTCCTTCTGGTAATGTGAGAGCTTAACAAAAACGCTAATTAGAAAGCATTTTTATAAACTTTGTAGGTGATTGTTAGATAGACACATTCCTAATAAAACTTGTTATGGTACCCTGAAAACATAAAAATAGAGAAAATAAAGAAAGAAAATAAATTGCCCTCTGTTCTTAGACTAAAGAATCTTGGGGGTTTTTTTGTTCAGTATATGTCATTTAAATCCAATATCAAATCTCTTCTGACATATTAAGCCATTAATAATCAAGCGCTATTATACATCAGAGATCTGAATACCCCGTATGTTCCTAACAGAGCACTTCGCTCTCAGACAGTTACTGGAGATTCCTACAATTTGTAAAAGTACAATGAGAGGCAGATTTTGTAGTTATCATGCTCCTCTCCTGGAACCAGCACCCAGCTTTAAACCTAGGCCCTAAACTTTCCCTCTTGTAAAGGTTTATAGCTAGCAGGAGGTACAGAAGGCAGCCTAATCCTGTTGAGGGAAGAAGTCAGTCTTAGAAAACGGTTCTCCTTTGTTCTACTCTCTCATGTCTCATTCTACAGGGTTAGGTTATCCTACATTATTTCTATAGTTCTGCTGCTATAGGCTTAGACTATTGGACAGCAATCTGACCACTTTTCATTCTTCTACTTTGTTCTTCTTTTCTCCAATCTGCTTTATTTCCAGTTATTTCAGCTGTTAACGTTCTTTTTTTCCCCTAGTATTCTTTTCTCCATAGTAGCTAGACCTGGTCTGGCTTTAGCTGAGACAGCTTCTTGGAGGAGAACATCAACTGGTCGTGCTGCCAGCAATGTGCTATAACTGCTGCTTTTTTCAGTCTCCTCTGCATCCATTAGTGTCTTCTTATATCTTTTTGAGAAAATGATTTTTTGTCGTGTTCAGCTGTGACTTTCGGTGGTCTCAGTCTCCAACTGAAGGTGATCTGACAGGAAATCAGTGTGATATGAAGGGGATAGGAAGTGTTGTCCCTAATGCTGAGGAGCTTCCTCTGCATCCTCCTCTCTGACACCTACCTGACAGACTCCAGCTCATGTCCTAGGACAGAGCAAGCTCTCCTGATGAGCTTCTTGAGTATGTTGGTGTAAGCTGTCTTCAGCCTGCTGCCCTAGCACACGACAGCGTAGAAGATGATCCTGGTGACCACAGAGTGATAGAACATCTCCAGCATGGTTCTGCAGACATTGAAAGATCTGAGTCTCCTGA
Organism: Orestias chungarensis; assembly: GCA_032876305.1. Lineage (NCBI taxonomy): Eukaryota > Metazoa > Chordata > Actinopteri > Cyprinodontiformes > Cyprinodontidae > Orestias > Orestias chungarensis. The sequence goes on along the minus strand of JAVLVB010000437.1, from coordinate 314,233 downwards.
GGAAGTACAGTCAATCCATCCGCATATCTAGGAAGTTCGTGGCGGAGGACACCTGGTCATATGGTGTCGAACGCACTAGACAAGAACTCTTACCGTGCTGCCTGCCTCCTCCAGGTGGGAGTTAACTCGTTGCAGCAAGGTAGAGGATGGCATCCTCCACTCTCATCCAGGGCTGGTATGCAAACTTCAGGGGGTCCAGTGAAGGTCCGATGACGGTACTTCAGGACGAGCCGCTCTACTGACTTCATGACATGTGACCTAAGTGCCTTCAGTGTGTAGTTATTGTGTGGTGGGGGTCTTCTTCTTGGGCAAATGAAGCAGACATGAACTTTTCCACCAGTCAGGGACCCTCTTGCTCAGGCTCAAGGTAAAGATGTGGTGGAAGACCCCAAACAGCTCAGTGGCTCATCCTCTCAACACCGGGGGCTGAGGCCATCAGGACCAGCTTTCTTTCCTGGACGCAGGTGACTAAACACTCCTCTCACATCTTCTGTGGTGATGGTGATAAATAAGATAATAAGATAAATGTCAGTTGTTTTATCCAAGATCAAGAGTATCTTAGTTTTTCTTATTATTATCTATTATTAATTTCTGTTTCCCTCAAGGAATCAACCCCTTATTGTAGAGTTGGACACAATTTATTTAATTTCATTTCATTTGAAGATGTGGATAGTCACATAAAGAAAAGATGTGCTATTCAGGTGATTAGGATCCATTTTATAATCAGACTGTACCAACTACACCTTTTTAGTTTTTAGTTTTTTAGTAGTTCTGTTTTGTTTAGTTTTTCTGTTCTATCCTTTAATTGACCATTCCATTTTATTCCTAGTTCATCAACCCATAGTAGTAGTGCCAGTCTGAGGTTTTCACAGCTCAGGTTGTCCACTGGACGTCGCCAGAGCTCCATGCTGGCTGAGCGTCTCTCTACACCTGTGTGGTTCCGCACAGGTGTTCTCCATCTCCCTGATGAAGCTGAGCTGCACTTAAGGAGCGGTGGACCAGTTACTCGTCGCCCGAGTGTTTTGTTACAACTCGTAACATCTAGTTCTCAGTGCCAATCTCTAGTTTCTAGCCTTCAAGTATTATTAGTGTTTTCTAGCCTCAAGTTTCTCTAGTGGTTGCTCTCATGCTTTTCAGTGGTACTTACCTTTCGTATTTTTCCGTGCCTCCAGTAATCATCTCTTGTGCTCACCTTCAGGAACCAGAACCTCACCAGTGCTCACGTTCTCCAGCAAGAAACCCCAGTCAGACTCGGTCATCCTGGTCCCCGCAACCTCCTTCAGCTCAGCTGCTCTCTCAGCCATCTATGCACCCCGTGGACAACCAACATGTCTGAACAATCATCCTGGAAAACCTCAGCCCACTCACCTATACCTGGCGTCAACCATCAACACTCAAAGTAAGACAAGCTCATAAGAACGATCTTCCTCTCACATCCTCACTCCCCATATCTGTCCTCCACCTCCAGAAGCTCCCGGCCTCCCGTACCTGCCGTTTCCTGTGTCCCTGCTGCTTCCTGTCATCTCCTGTTGCTTCCGCAATTCCCAGCCAAATCCCCACCAGAAGACCACTTACACCCTTTTCAATAAACTGTTTAACTTTGAACTCCTGAGAGTCCTCTGTTTATGTGGCTCAAGAGCTTAAAAAAACATGACAAGTAGTTTGTTAGTTGTTAGGTGTTAAATTATTGCTTGGCAGTTACAGTAGTTATACAGTTTGTTGACTGGATGTTTTGGCCATAAAGTTAATTTTAAAGAACAGAGTTTGTGTTTATTGTGATGTATAAATTAGTGTCTGCCACTATCCACTATGACAGAGCCATTAGTTATTTAACCGTTTTAAATGTGCTTGTAACTTTTTGAAAGAAAAAAAGAAAAAAAATGTGCTTTTAACTTTCCAAATGAGAAGTCATGTTTACCATGGTAGCAGATACTCTTGAGTTGTGTCTGCATTGAGACAGAATGTCCACATTTCCACTAGTTGTGATAATAGATGAATAAAGCATCATAAAATGCAAAAAGAATTAAAGGAATTAACAAACTCCCCAAAATTTCAACAAACCAGTGTCTGTTATACGTATCATTGTTGCATTTTACCACCACAATACTATTGAAAGATGTTGTTCATATTCAAACTAAACATTACATTTATTTGTAATGTCTTTATTACTTTAGTTGCATATTTTTTCATAATTGTTTAAATACTTTAACTTTTTGTTACAATCTTAAATCAAAGCTATGTGATGTTTCCATATTTCTAATTATTAATGCTGTTCCTCTCTTCATTCATGATTTTAATGTGTCATATATTGCTTCTGCCCCCTTCAGTTTGGTGTTAGAAATTTCGTAGTTAGTATGTATAGTTTTTTCTCTTTTAAAGCCATTGAAAATAGCCTTTTGTTATTCAGGTTTGCTCTGGCTCTGGGTACTTCCTAGGTAGGTTTTTAGACTTGTACAATTGTCCCACTCAGGGTGTTTTTATGTGGGTGTAACTCTTTAACAGACATTCAAAGTTTTCCTTTTTTTAAAACATATCCATTGTTGCTTTTGACATATTTCAGTTGGAAGAATTTTTTTTTTGTTGCTTTTAGATAATTTGTTGTGACGCATAACCATAGCAACAAGGTGATTTACAACCAACAGCAACTGATTAACATTGCAAAAGCTGAAATAATACCTCAGTTAAAGCCACAAAGAAGGCATGTTGGAAGCTGGGCAGAAACAAAGAGATGAAAAAGAAGGCTTTATTCATAAATCCTCACAGGTTCATTTTCAAACTACTGATCCCCCTTGTAATCATTTTACTGTTTTTCAGCTTTCAACCGCTGACTCGTGACGTTGCCCTGAAGAGGAGAGAACTGCAGTAAATCCCACCCAGAGGCACCTGAACTGAAACAAACTAATTAACTGAATTTCTCTAGTCTGGAGCTGTTCCAGCTAGTGTTCAATACCAACAACGCTTACTGCCTTTATTATTATGACTGAAGCTAGGAAAAGAATAACTATAGCTAGCTTCCCTACTATCAACAGCCTTGTTCATGGGAGAATCCCAAAAATCACCCACATAAGAGGCTATCAGGGTATAAATAGTATAAAAGGTTTTTATCACTGTGTGTTACTGTAATTTGTTTTAAAGGATTTAAGGATTCAAATATGTTAAGGAAAAACAGGGCATAAAGCCTAAATCATAAATGTGTTTCATAAGGTTTTTGATTAAAATAAAAATGGTTTTGTGGAATCTCAAGAGATGATGATCCAAAGAAGGATTCGAAATAAAATCAAGAAAATTATGGACAACCTTGATGAATCTCTTCATGACACTGTTACTAGAAAACAGAGTCTTTTCAATCAAAGGCTTCTTCAGCTTAGTTGTACACAAGCTGCTACAGAAGATCTTTCCTGCCCACAGCCATCCCCCTCTAAAACAACTCCTTAGTTAAATGAGATACTACAACACAATGTAATTTCATTTGATTGATTGATTGATTGATAACTATTACCTAGGGACCTCTAAAAATTTGTAATTGTGGAGGATGTCTGTGATCTTAATCCCATGAGAATGTGCCATGTCTGTTATTTGTAATAATAAGTAATAGTTAATTATTTATTATAGCAAATTACCTACCATATTTTGGCAAACACAGACGTCCCACGATGATATTAGTCCCGTGCGAATCTGCATCTCAGGGGTTGGACGATGTTTTTTTTTTGTTGTGCACCTTTTCAAGTTTGATGGAGGCTGCAGTTGAAATTACAAATGGCAGTTTTTGAAAGCATTTTAAATCCAAAATTAAGTCTCTTGGCAAAATATCTGAAGACCTATTCACAGAAAGAGTTCTAACAAAGCGGTTCAATTTCGCAGGACAACGATGTGGATGATACATGTAGCAATAGTATTACCCTATTTATTAGTTATATTAATTAGCTATAAGTCTTCCTGAAATGTGAGCAGTATTGACAGTGATCTGGTTTCCAGTTGTAATTTAAAAGTTGTGATGTATGAGAGACACATAGTAGGTGGAGACGATGTCACGACAGTTTTTACATCATATCCTGGCCTTAATATCAGTAAATTTGATTAAAATGCAGACTTTGCTTATCCTGTAACCCAGAGGTAGGTTATTTTTATAATAACTCGTCAAATAAATGAGTTACTTCAACAACATTTAATTTCCCTTTGGGATAAATTAATGTTTATCCCTTTTGGGTTATTGTCTAAAAGAACACAAACTAGCTTTTAAATGTAAATTTAAACCACCATCTTTGCATCCCTAAATGCTAAATTAGATCTATGAATGCAGTGACAAATCAGTAGATTCTGAATAAATTGAACATTTGACTTCTACCTCAGTGAATGAGATTGCTCTGTTGCTCTAGGGGAACTAAAATTATGCAGGTGAAATGGAAGATGTCTGAGACTGTTACTCTGCAAGAGTTTTTAGCAGTTGCTGAAAAAACTCATTTAACAGAAAATACAAACGAGAATTAGCACAACTTGCAAATCCAGCGATATCGGCAGACAAATTAATCATTGATAATACTGTGAGGAATGTGTGGACCCAAGCTTAGAGTTAAATGTTGTATGCTGACTTTGTGAGAGGTTATTGGTTCCTGGTCACTCTTAAGGGAACATTACATAATATCTCTGCTGTACTTTCAATATGTATATAAATTGGTTAATTGTAATTACGATGTCTAGTCTTATTAGTAAGAATATTTTGGTGCAACATGAATCCCTTCTAGCATCAAAGAAAATGTTTACGATCCCCAGAAGCTTGGAAGAATCAGTTCCTTTATATTGTTGTAGATCTTTACATTTGTTTGTATTGTGAACTGGTTGTGTACACACTATCAACTGTTCCTTTTAGTCTCAACCAAACTAAAGTGTTTAATTGGGAGCCTAAACAAAACCCATATCCCAGGTTCTAACATTTTATTCCAGGCTTTCTGCATATAAGAGCAGATAAGGAGACCATATAAGAGACATACAAGAGATTTAAAGAGCAGTGGAGCCCAAATTTTAAAATTTCAGTAGTAAGTTTCTGTACATAATATCTGCCAATAAGGTTCCCCGGTGTTATTTTGATAACAACTAATGTCCCAATTCAGCTGTTGCTGAGAATGCATGGGATGTGATCAGTTCAGGCGTTGCTAAGCAACAGACACAAGCTGCACTTCCAGTGAGGCTCCATCGATTCTTCCCTCAAAACCCAACCAATTTCCATCCTCAGTTTCTGTGCATCCCTTCCTGCTAGATCACCTCCCATCTTGTCTAAGAGAAACCTTACTCATCTCCTGCAGCGCTCCCCTCTTCATTTCCACCAGATCACCATCAACTCTTTTCTCCATAAATAATCTGAAACAAACTAAAACAGTTTTCAGAAAAACCCAAACATTTTGTTGAGACCACAACAGTAATGTAGTCTAAATTTTTTCATATCTGTCTACCTATTTAGCGTGCCAATTTCAAGGTTAGCCCCTGAAATTGAAGAGAACATGGAGCAGCAATAACCTGCCAAACTTCAGTCTCTTCTTGACTGCTACAACAACAAACATCAATGGTACTAAGAACTATCTTTAAATTGCTGTGTTCTCAGCAAACTCACACATTCTGTATCAAAAAGCAGATAAAAATATAAGATCAGAAGAGTCATCTGTGTGGGGCAGCCCATGAAACAATCAAACTAAGAAATGTAAATTCTTCATTTGTACTTCTTTTACTTCATCATTTGTCATTATGCTCATTAGCTTCCATATGGTAACTTCCATTTTGAAAGTTTAATATATATAAATATTTTTACATCAGGGAAATGAACTATGAGTTTAACAATCTAAACACTTATGTGATGTAAAGCCCAGTTTTAGGATGAAATCTGGTTTACCCTAATTAGACTACGTCTGTGGTTTGATGATGGAGAAAGGGTGAAAGATGTGCTTATGTGCAGCCGTGCCTGAGCTGGATTTGTAGAAAGCATCCTTGACTAAGGGGATTTATAAGGGAGTCACTGCATGGACATTTTATCCCTGTGGCATTTATGCTGGACACCTAATTAATTTATCTCAGGTTGTTTTGACATTTTTGTCAGTATTTTCTTTGGACTTTGGAAATGTATAAACATTTTGTTTTAAAATTTAAACAAATGTCAGACCAGCTGATGTGATTGATTGTAGTAGATTTGGTGGGTTGTTCTATTTCCATATAGAAACGTAGGTATGAAAAATAAGATTGAATCCAAGGCTATTTTATTCATTAGATCAGTAATAAACTAGATAAGAAGAAATATGCAGCTGAAATATTTATTGACTTAAAAACGGCCTTAATCATCTTAATGATGATATTTTATTTTCAAAAGTGGAAAAATATGGCATCAGGGCCTTTGAGTTGAATCCAAAGCTGTTTAAAACATAATTTTGTAAAAATGGGTGAATTTGAGGGTATTTGGACATTGCTTGTTAGGTCCCACAGGGTTCTGTATAAGGCCCAGAGTTGTTCAATATCTATATAAATTACATATCTGAGATTTAAAATTTATTCTATTTGCAGATGATACTAACAGATTAGATTTTATTCTAGTGATAGTTATAATATAAACAATTAATTAAGTAAAGTAAAATTGCGGATTTTTATAAACACTTCCCTAAATACAATTAAAGCAATATTTTTTAGGCACTAAAAAGAATATTTTAATCTGGTGATACTTATAGATGGTGTTAGTATAGATACCATGTCTTCTCCTCGGCCCACTGGGCTGAGAAGGAGACATGGTCTTGTCACTGATCTGTACATCATCCCAGCCATGGACTATAGATGATGGGATGGAAGTAAGATTCAGTTATAAATCCCAAACCTGCATTATCCATAATAATTGGAATAACTATTTTGTGCAATCACAGTGAGCTAAACTATGAGTATGTTTGTATCTTGACAGAAAGAAACTGGTGGACCTTAAAGTAATAAATATTTTTATCATATTTTTAGGAGAAAAATATTTAAATTATTAAAAAAGGTTTTAAGATTGTAACGATTTTTGCTTTGAGCAAAGTAGATCAAAGTCTTTATTCTTTAAAATGTGATCTCACAAATATTACATACAAATATTGTAGCCGCATCTACAATAGTTGTTTATTATTTATGAAAGAGTGTCATAAAATCCTGATCACATAAAAACAAAAGTTATTACCTTAATATAGTCTGCTTTATGAGGCAATATTAATGGAGTATTTCTTCTGAAAAACGATGTGCTGCTGCAGTAAAAAAAAGTCTATATTAGCTTTTGATTTAGAACCTTTGTGCACCCAGATAAAAATATATAGTTGTGCCTCCTGTTTAAAGGTGTTTCGCTAAAAAAATACAAAAACTGACTCTCCAGTTGGAGGATATCAGTGATTTTTACGTGTGTAGATGGATTTTGACTTGTTCTGTTACTATTCCAATAGTCGACACCAGAGGGCACTGCTGTCAAGACATTGATGTGAGAAATTCATCACAGAATCATCCATCAGGTTGGTTTCGTTCCATGAACATTTACTTGTAATCTTAGATCAGCTTGTTTTCCTTTCATAAGGCAAAAAGTTACTATAACATACTATCAGTTTTCATTTAACAAGAACTTTTTTCATTTGCATGGAAACAACATGCATCATGACACATATCTCAAATGCCCACAACTGTAAAGGGAAATTAAAGCTCCTGTTTAATGATCTAATGTTTTAGTCCTCTTGTTTAGTCTTGTTGTCAATGCAAATTGCTTCTACAGTTCAGGTAAAAATAATTTCTAATGTAAACTAGAATGAAAACAAAGCAATAATATATAGATTAAACAACCTGAATGAATTAAATTATGGCCATTTTAAAATCGCTCTGCTATGAATCAGGATGAGTTTAGCTCACATTAACCCTGATAAAAACTTAGAAACTAATTTGGAAATAAAGTGAACCAGAAAGATGTCTCATTTTCTTACGTTTGCAGAGTTTTGGTACACTGGAGTTGCCACAAATGTGAAAGCAGTTAAATCCAATGTTGTTGCAATGATGATTAAACATTTTTCTTCTGTTTAGAGGGCTTGCCTAAATCACTACTAGCTGAAATTATCTGTATCATTTGTACATCTTTCACTAACCTTGAGAATTTTATTCAGTAAGATTCAACAACAAAGGTGCAATTTTTATGGGATTGTTATTCTGGACTCATTGAACACCGAGTACTAAAGGGATGTAGTTTCTGTTTTAGTATGAAACTATTGTTGTCACAAGACTATTATTTAGCAAACATGGAAAATTTGTCATTCATGCAACACATCACGTTTAGGCCAAGGTCAACAATTTAGCATGCTGTCTCGTAAACAGAACTTGGCTACACATGCATTTGACTGATCCTGTCCATAGTAAGCTCTGAATGAAACAACTGTTTACATTCAATTCAAATTCAATGCTTCTAAAACAACTGATGTATTTTTGGATGAATAAAAATCTCTACTCCATGTATTTTAGCATATCTTTGGAGGAAGTAAGGATCACAGCTTCTACCCTCCAACTGTATTACTGATTGTTTAAAAATGATTGCATTTTATCAGCATCGTCTTTAAAATCTGGAAACAATCCAAATGAAAAGGTTGTGTGGTGAAGCCGACAATGGGCAAGGGGGTCGCCTGTGGGTCCCATGGTGGGTTAGAGGTGCATTATGCGGAATAAGAGAGCACTTAACAGTGTTGAGGGGGGCTGGTCTGAGTGAGGGCACAAAACCATCTCACAATAATAGCACAAAAGCTGAAGAAATAGGGTTTCAGTGGTCCTCGTGATATTCATGGTAAGACTTTTTGTGTGAAACGGATGACATAAAATGATCTGGACCCATATGAGCATTTCTAATGGGGACAGGCTGCATGTAGCCAACACAGCTGGCAGCGCAGGTTTAAGTCCCCGGCTTTTCCAGTGCATGCACATTACCCAGGCAACACTTGAGGTGAGCACAAGGCCGAACATGGCTTCTTGGAAAAGACTCCTCAGCCCATGATAGACGTTTCTGCTCATCCCAATCTGAGCGTCTGCTGCTGTATTGACTCCCCTCCAACACATAAGTCCATTAATCAGTCCAATTTCCCTGTGGGCAGTGGTTTATTTCCGTCATCAAATGCCTGATGAAATCTTTAGACACTGCGTATTAGGGAACAATACCTCCAAATAGCTGATAGTGTTAACCAGTCACATGCTGTGCTGAGGCATCGCTCAGCTCTAATTTGAAAGGAAGTGAGGTGATAATGTGATGTGCCATCCTTTTGTGGGCGTGCATTAATGGTACCAGACAAGATGGCAATTGATGGCAAATCAACTGCATGCAGAGGGGAGGGAAGAGAAGCGCTGTGTGTCTGGGGGTGGTTGGGGGGGGTACTTTGGGGAGAGCTAAAGAACATTGACTGGCAAACTGCAGAGCAACAGTGGCCTTTAATTCATTATTTCTCCTGATGGAGAAGGTTTAATGTATTTCTGCCTCAGACGACATTTATCCCGTCCATTCCCTCCGGCTTTCTTTCTCTCTCTGAGAGTTCTGTCCACACAAAAGCCTTTCCTCTTGCTCTAGTCTTAGATAACACATTTGAAAATAGGAAAAATGTGAACATACCATCTAGATTCAGAGTGGGACATATTTAAATTAGTAAAAATGTCCCTAAACTACTAAAGAGTATGGTGTAAACTTTTTACATTAAATCATAGGAAAGTGACTGATTCAAGCCATAAAGCTGAAACGCAATCTTTAGGCGAATGTGTTTTATAAAAAATAAAAAATAAACTATTTATGAGTTCATTCTTAGCTTAAGTTATTTGGGTACAAACTTATCATTCCTAAAGACTACGACCACATTCCCAGTCAACCATTTTAGTGTTGTCTCTATGAGACTTTAATGGTCCACTCCAACCACACCTCCCTCCTAGTATCTAAGATGTCACAATGCCTATCTCATGGAACATTTAGTACACTTCTGTTGTCCTGCTGCATGGGAGCTTTTTAAACCTCCCTAGCTTCCCCAAAGTACTGAGGCAGAGTCTTTCTGCGCTCATATACATGTTTCAAAGATCTGAAAAGCACTGAAAATGTCCTTCGTTAGCCGTTCCTGGTCTCTCCACCAAGGGATCCTCAGGTTAATGCTTTAACTGGGTCCAGTAGCTTTCAGACCCAAAAACATTAATTCTGATGTACCAGATGAAGAACAACTTTCATCCGGCACACCCTGCTGTGAATGCATGTTCCTGGTCCACTCTTAAACTCTTGTTTGAGGTCAACGGAAGGTCAGCTGATGACATTTTCATATCAATGGTTTCAATAAAATTGCTGCTTAGTGCCATCTAGATTATAGTTTATAGATTATATTTACTTTTTTTATTATAACAATTATTATTATATACAATAGCTATAGATTTACAAGGGCTAAAATTGTTTGATTTACAATCCATTAGAATGAATGACAAGTACATAACAACTTGATTCAAGGGCTTCAGATAGTGCTACAGTCTAAAATAAAATGTTGTTTTCTACGTAAAACATCTTCCTGTGAATATGGATTTCCTCCCAGACTGTAGAAATAGTCCCCAAATAGTGATCTGCTGGAGAGATTGCATGTGTCTTTTTGAAACAACAAAAGCTGTGGTCGATTTGATGTAGGTGAAGGCCAAGATATCATTTTAAGTGATTCATTCCTCTCTAAATGTTTCTTACCAGCCAGCCAATATAACAACAATCCTCTTGTCATTCTAGTTGCCGAAGCAGCTGGCATCCCTCAATATTTGTCCAGATCCTTTTTTTCATGACTGGATGTCAAAACCTTCCTCAAACTCTACTCAGGGAAACGAAGATTTCTTACTTCTTCTCTGTGTCTCAGTTTAATCACTTATGTTCAGCAACTAACCATATTTCTAAAGTAAAGGTCTTTTTTTAGCTTTATTGTCTCAATTTAGATGATAAACAATGAATTTAAATGTAGAGTCTGGATGAATCAGCTCAGAGTGTGAATAGTGTTCTCTGATATTGTATCCACTGATCAGGACCAGATTTTGCCAGATTTCATTCAAATATTTTTTGTGTGTATTTAATTTTATTTTAATATGCCTGTCATGTTTCAAAATACATCAAGAACAACAGCAAACTATATAAAAGGACATACATTAGCTTATGGTCCTTATTACAGCTTTAGAAAAGACTAGTAACAGACAAAACTTCCTAACCCTTGTTTCCTGTTCTTTGTCTGCTATCTATGATCTCTTAAGCTACAGCTACGGGAAGATTTTTAAAGATACATTTTATTTTTATGACTTGAAATACTATTTTGCTAAATTGTGTGATAATATTTTGTTGATCAAATTTAGTTATCAAATACTAAATAATACTACGATAAAACAGGTGTCCTTTATGATTAACTAAGACTGGAGCAAAACTTTATCTGGTTAGAATACAGAAACACAAACATTTAAACTTCTGAATGGAAACTCATGACTTGCAGTATTTGAAGTAGGTAGGTAGGAAAATGATGCATATATTTCATGCCAAAGTTAACTAAATGGTAGGGAAGATGACATGCAAAACTCCTCAAAGCTTACTGTTAAAGAGCAACAACAGACAATGCAATCTTGAGGTCATCAAATCTCCATCACGACCAATAGACATTCCCCACTTTCCAAGCTGTTATTTGGTGGGTAGTAGTCCAACAAGCATAACATTAGGGAGCATGCTAAACTACGCACTGAATTGAATTAAGCGTTTCATCAACATAACACTCCGGCTGGATTTATGATAAATAAAAAGAAAAAAATACAGGAATCTGTCTGCTTTGGTGGGACTTTTACAGTTTTCCATTTCACGATGTGGTGAAAAAATTCCCAGATTCCTCCCGAAATTATTTAAAAGGTAAAGACGTCTCTGTGGTTTTTAGTTGCTGCAACGCTATAATTTTTCTTTCAATCAAGTCTTTCTATTATTGTAATATGACAAAAATCTTTTATTTGGTTTAGGTTTGTAGAAGACCCCGGAGAGTTGTATTATTTGAGTGGGGTAGAACATTTGAGTGGGGTAGAACATTTACAAATATTAGTATTTGTAAATGTTCAGAGTTTCATCCATCTTGAAACAAAATTTCATTAGAAGTAACCCTAACCCTGTAAACACATGTCACCATGCCTAGTTTAATCCATGCTAGATCCAGATTCCTACGGCAAGCATCAAAACCACTACCCAAGTTGAAACATCCCTTCTCCACTAATATATCAGTAAGATTGCCCTGAGGGCTTAAGCTCTTGGAGGAGAAGTAACTATTATGGGAGGGAAAAATCCTGCATGAGATTTCCCACTGACAGATTGCTGCAGTAGCTATAACCAAATCATGCAGATGGCTGAAGACGATCGTGGCACATGAGCAGTCTTTGAACACCAGAGTAATAGAAGCCCAGATCTACCTTAACAGGCAAGATTTGAGGTGCAGGGTTCAGAAAGAATCCAGCATCCTACAGCAGCATGTAAAATGCTATCAGGAGAGGATTACATGGAACACCATAACCAAATGGCTGGGATGATGTACAGAAACGTCTGTGCAGAATACAGTTGGAGACTCCAAGGTCAAAGTGGAACCAAGCTCCCAAGGCGGTGCAGAAAGACAAGCTAAGATTTGGGGGACTTCCAGATTCAAACAGACAAAAAGACAACAAGACATTGTGACTGTAGATATGCTGCAGGAGAACACTATTATGTTTGATGTGGATATCCCAAATGATGGATGTATCTGGAGAAAGGATCAAAAGAAACTGGAGAGATACCAATATGTCAGGGAGGAGCTTAAAAGAGCCGGCCAGGTAAAGTCTATTGCAGCACAGTGACCACCACACAAGTGGCTCCAACAGATAGCTGGAGAGACCAGCTTCTCAGTCCAGAAGAGTGGAGTTCTACGAACATCTAAGATACTGTTAAATACTCTTAAGTTCCCAGATTTTTGGTAGATGACCCTTGCTTAGGGGGGAGAAGCGGCCTATCCTACCAAGGGGAATGTACCCACATTGTGAATTTCAATCTCCACAATGGATTCTTATTTCCCTATGCAATGCATTTTATAATAGCCAATTGTTTCTGTATGATGACAAATGCATAGACTCAGGCAGTAACAAAATGACTGAATTACTCTATGCACATTTCATCACAGAGCTGCTCTGTGTTTTCTCTCCACATATCCTCACTGATAGGCTGAATTCTGGGATGCAAAATGAAAGTAATATGCACAGGTCCTGCCCTTAATTTGTACATACATTCTTCTCTGTGTATACAAAAAGCAGAAGGGAAGGTTTGCTCGGATTCTTTTCCAGGCAGCTCTCCACAGTGAAAAGCAACAGCTGCTCAATTGATGCTGCATCCACCTTTGCTGACCCCATTTCCGTCTTAGCGGTGGCTGAGACTGGGAAAAAAATTAGTTGCATTACCCACTCCCCACCACGGCAGGTCTAGCTGTGATTCTGCCCAGATTCTGTCCATTACAGTGGCCCCTCTGTCTGATTAGCCCCAACACACTCACTAACATGCCAAATCACTGCTTCACTCAGTCATCAGAAAACTCTATCCAGCCACAAACAGACAGACAAAACAGCAGCACCATGGGAGACAGACAGTGGCGCGGTGATGACAAATTTTCTCAGTTGTTTTGTTCTGGATACACACACACACACACACTGACACACACACACACACACACATGTTAGTTTCTCTAAATTCGGAGGGACCCTCCACTGACTCCCATGCATTTACTTCCATTAATTAAAATGTTCATTCATTTCTGTAGGCTAACTTTGACCGTCAACTGACACTTAATCCTAACCAGTACATGCCTTACCCTAAACCTAGAGTCTAGGTCCAGAGTCAATTCAGGTTTTATTTCAAAATTTGAAGACACAAACCAAAAATTTGGGTTAAAAAGTTTTTCACCTGAAAACTAAAAACTTTCGTTGAAAAAATCCAGCTGATGTTATTGCAGATGGAAATAGAGAAGGAAACACAAACCAAGATGTTCAAATAAATGGTTACATTTCATGTAGCTGTAAAATGACTAACCATTTTTTTATTTAAACAAAAACCTGACACTAGCAGTGTGGAATACTGTGTGCAGCAGTGATTCAGGCGAGAGATCAGTTTCATTTCAGGAATCCCAAAAACCTCCAGTTTTTATGTTTTCAATAATTTTGTTGTCACAGAATAATTAAAAAGCAATTATTAATAAGTCGATTATTCATGGTTTTCTTGCAACCAAAAGAAATAAAACCTTAATTTCTGAATTACTAGAAAATTAGGACATCTACAGTTTTAAAATGACAATATGAATTACACACTGTATCAAAAACCAGTACCTTTGTTGTTGTCTAGGATCTACAAATGTGTGAGGAACATTAAACGAAAGACACTTTAAAGAACAAATAATGAGGGGCCTAAACTATAATTCAGTCATTATTTTTGATAATATTTTTAATCAAAACTAACCTTAAAAGCTGTTGCAGTAAAATATTGTAATTATTGTTGTACAGATTTGTGTATATTTGAACAAAATTCTTGATCTTAAAAAGCTGCATTCAAATATTAACAACATGGAGAAATTACCCAAGCAGATAAACATACACTATTCCAGGGATTATTTAGACTCTTTTGAAGAAAAAAATACACAGATTGAACAAATTAAATGTTGACCTGAAACACGAGTCCTTCCTTTGCACTTCTGTCTACCCCCCATCTGTGTTTATTGACTTCATGCACAAGAGACATTTCACCTGAAATAGCCTTTTTAATATTCACTCCCAACACAACGGCAGTCTAAGTCATATCGATTGTGGTTGAATTAAAACTACCTGGTCCAGGGCGTCACTAATCCGTGGGTTCTTTTAAGAGTCACCTGGTCTGACAAATGGGCCCTTTTAAAGGAGTATAATGTGTTTTTAAATTATTTTATTGATAGGAGGGGGGCAGCCACTCCAGGTGCCCATACAAAGTGACTTAACATGCTGTGAAAGGGTCAATTTGGCCTCCATTTTCCATTTCTTCCTTATCTCCATTTAGAGTCTTGCTGAGAGGCTCAACGTGAGCTGGGATGGGCTTTAAGGAGGCTGGGCAAATTTTACTATCTGCCTCCTTTTATAAAGTTCTTTTATTTGACTAAATGTAAATTTCTTGATTGCTTTTTCATGGTCGTTCAGAGGTGGATGATTGTTTGGAACTCACACAGATTTTATGAATTTAAAAGGTGTTCTAATATATTCCCAAATATTTCCAGGGAGTGGTGTTATGCCGTCATCCACCCATTACCTGTAAACATAGATCTTTACTCATTACAGAAAGAATTAAACACAAAAGGTTCATGTCATAAACTTTGTTTCTAAATATGTGGCACAGAAGATTTTTAAAAGTTGCTTGATCTCCCATGTTGTCGTCACCTCAAAAAAAAAAAATCTTTCAAAAGCTTTCAGCTCTCCGCATGTTTGTCTAGCAAATCCAGCCCAAGAGGGAGCCTCATGCAGTGGCCAGCCAGAATTACATTTTGGCTCTTATAAGCCTGGCAATTTATCCCTGAAAATGAATGATTAATGCTGAATTGTGGTGAAAAGGTGTGTAATGCCTTTCAAATGAAGCAGACTCTGTAAAAGGGAGAGTGCTAATTGTATTGCAATTTCTATGACCTCTGCTTAAGTACATGAAAGCCTCCTGCTAACATCAGGTGAAATTGCATTTTCAAGTAACATTTTAGAGTCCATCTGGGCGCTCTGCCCAATAAAGCCATTGGTAAATGACTCCTCTTTTAGACTCCATTAGGAAGTGGGGAGAGGAACATTTCATAGGATTCGGAGTCAGTAAGCATGTAATCAGGACGCCCAAAGATTGTGAGATCTGGTAAAGGGGATAATTAATAAGACTGGCTTATGAACTACTTAATTACTAACTACTGGCCTCTTCAGTTTCCCACCAACTGCTGCCTTTGTTCTGTTATTGCCATTAAGATCCTGAGTAACAGAGGCAGAAAAACAAAGGAGAAAGATTCCAAGCATTAAATTGCTGCTTAGACATGGATAACAGAGTTACCTAAAACAATGATTAATAATGATTGTGTGATAAACAGAGGTTAGATTGCAAAGAATAAGATTTGCTTACTGACTGACGTGCAGCCCATCAAAAAATTCATATTCATAGAATATTGAAAATAAGGAAATACCCTGATGGCAATAACAATCTGATTCTAAGAAAAAGTAATTTAATGATTTGTAAGAAGCTCTGTGGCATGAAAAAAATTTTTTAAAACAAATATAGGGACTAAGGAATCAACAACTATGACAGAAAACCTCCAAATTATGATCAATTAATTAACAAATACTTTACATTTGACTGTTGAAATTAGAATACAGAAAGTTGCAAGACTCTAAGAAGCACTAAGCTTTATGCTGATTATTTTCATGCTTTTGAAATAAAATGATTTTGTTCCAAACTGTAAATTAAAGTAACAGTCCAGTTTGAAAGTATTTTCCCTCTTATGGATTTTATTTAGTTGTTGTTTTGTTTTGTTTGTTTTGTCATTCCTGTATTAGCCTTTATTGTCCCTCAGTACGGTCATTCAGAGGCAGCAGTTCCAAATAAATAAATGAATAAATGAATAAAAGGATGCGGATTTGCTCAAAGAAAACTCTTTTACATCATTGTGGTAGGATTGGGCCTTTTTCTCCTTTGTGGAATCGTTTACGTGGCCAAATTGGGGGGGTTCCAAGTATGTCAAAAAGGGTTAATCATGTTTAAAGTCTTGCCAAAGCATCTTAACTAGGTTTAAGTACAGACTTTGACTAGACCACTCCCCAACCTGTATTTTCCTTTTCCTTAACTTTTTGGAGGTGGACATGCTGATGGACTTTGCTAAGTTTTCTTTCTATGAGTGTTAGTCTTGGTGATGAAATCATATATGAACATTCTTTGACAGAGTTTGTTTATGAATCACTTAATAATGGCAAGTCATATTCTGAGGTAGAAAGGCAGTTCTGTAACCATGCTTTACTGCACATTTGTAGTTGTTTTTCTGACATGTCCGTTAGTTAAAAACAAAGGCAATTTATTTTCTAAAGAACTTCAGTTCACATAATATTTCCCTACTGGGGACCTTTGTGAGCCCAGAGCAGTTATCTTTGCTCTGGTCTCTTATGGATGACATTTCTTCATCATTCTTATATTTAAACCTTGACTTCTACAGCAAGTCAGGTCTGCAAAACTTTAGATACTTGTATGTGTTTGTATGTGTTTATGATGTGTTACTTTATTAGAAGCTTTTCAAAGACTTTTATTTATTCCTATAAACCTTCACCTAACACCTTAGTCTTAGACCTGACATTTAACCCCATGAAAACACTTCTTCTTATGGGCCTCAGCCTTTGGGCCTCATAAGAAGAAGTGGGTCCTCACAACGTGGCATTTTTTGGAAAACATGGGCCTTAGAAAGTAGGAAATTGTAAAACACACACACACGACTGAGTAGTAAAAGCGCTTCTGGGTAAATATGCCAAACCCTGTGAGAGTCAGGCTTACCACACTCAGATGCAGAGCCCAAGGATTTAGGGGCTCTCAAGAGCCACACCAACCCCCACATGTTCAGGATCCAACATACAGCCCCCTAAGGAAGTGGGAGGGGACAACTATTAATGCAATCAGCGGGGACAGGGACAAAAATCAGAAGAAAAAAACCCTACCATCCAGAAAGTCTACGCAAGCATACACACACACACACACACACACACACACGAACACACACAAACATGTGTTAATGAGTGTGTGTCTACTGACCCAGTCTGACCTGTCCTTTTTGAAGACAACAAAGATAGGAGTGAAAGAGAAGTGAGATCACACACATTTAAATCAAATGGCTGAGTGCTCTTATTCATGCATACCCACTAGGGGGGACACCAACAATGGCCTGCTTGTTCCATGCCTCCGTGTTCATTCTGTACACACCGAGTAACAGTAACTGCCGCGCTGCAGCTCATTAGATTAACTCATCACTTTTACAATGTGCTCATTATCTGCGTCCAATTAGCTTAATTTCTGTTATATTAAGGCAAATAAGTGACTGATCAACATTGTTGTTGAACATGTTAAATTACATCAACAACAATAATAAAAATAATAATAATAGATGAAACAAAAATAATATTAGCAGTAATAACATTTAAACTTGAATTTCCTGAATGAGGGACAAGGAACAATATTTCTATTCTATTCCTCCATCACCCACCATCTGTACTGGGTCCTGGGACAAAACTGTCCTTCCTTATCAGCTGATAAACTACTCCCCCTCTGCTGTTGATAACCGGCTTATGAGACATATTACACCATATAGTCAAAAAAGAGCTTCAGGAGAGTTGGTTGTTCCTGTTGGTGTTCACTAGTCCGAGTGTTGTGGATCTGCACTTAAATGGTATAAATACTAGCCGCTTGGATTCCATTGCATTTATCAGAAAGTGCTGGTCTGTACTCCTGGTCTGTACTCCTGTCATCCTCCTACAGCAGAGCTCTGTGTCAGAGGAAATGTGTGTGCAATTGGAATTAAATGACTTTATTGTAAAGTGCCCGGAGATGATATTTTGTAAATTGGTGCTATATAAATAAACTGAAATAAATTGAACATTTATTTTAGTTTAAAGATCTAAAGTACCTGCTTCCCATTCTCTATTGAGAAATTCTGGGAACCATCAGTGAACCTTCAGTCTAAATTACATATAAAAAAAACTACAAAAAAAACATGAAGCTGAGGTTCTTTACCCCTTTATTGCCACTCAGATCAAGTGACCGACTGAGAAGTTTATTTTGCTGAGTTGCAAAGACAACAACTTCTGTCTTGTCAGAACTTAAAAGCAGGAAGTTCAGAATCAACCAGGTTTCTATTATTTACATTATTGTTGAATTTCAGCATGGACACATAAATACAAGTGATTTACTTTATGTTAGGCTGCCTTTGTGTCAAGAAGATCCCCATCTGATTTCTAATATTTACAATTTCCTCCTGGTATATTGGGACATTTATTATTATTATTATTATTATTATTATTATTATTCTTATTATTCTTATTATTCTTATTATTCTTATTATTCTTATTATTATTATTATTATTATTATTATGCTTATTGTTGTTATTATTATTATTATTATTATTATTATTATTATTAATATTATTATTTATTCTACTGTATTTAAAATATATAACATATAATATAAAGGATGTTTATAAATATATGAAGTGAATTAGCCAAGCAGAATTTTTTAAATAACCCAAATAAGCGTGAACTCACACCGACTCACCACTCCCAGGAAGCGGCGGCCTTATGAGATGGTGTGTGGCTTCAACTGGAGTGAATAGATTGGAAATGATTGGCTCTCTCGCTGCTGCATGGATTCCTGCTGTAGCTGCCAAGCAAGCATAAATCCCTTTATTTCCCTGGCCTTCACAGTGGATTAAAAGGCTTTGGTTTGCCTGTTGACTGGTTCTGGTGGCGTTTCGCTTTCTCTCTCCATGGCCTCAGGAGACAAAATAGTAGTTTCCAGTTTTTCTTCTTGCTCACTTGTGAGAGGAATCTGATCAACAAGAACTCAATTAGAGATGACCTTCCCAGTCGGGGTTCTGAGCCAACACTTGTCCGTAGTGCAGCAGTGATCAAGCTGGCTTAACAAAAGTGTAGTGACAGCAGAAAAGAGAAAGACTGAATGAAATGTGTGTATTGTGTTTTTTGTGTGTGCGTGTGTACATATGTGTGCGTTTGTTGCGGGTAAAAGGTTGGGAGTGTGGGGAACTGGCCCCATACAGATTTGCTTAATTGGGTTTGACTCGTGCAATTACAAGGTAATAATAGTCTTTTGAGCTGAGCTACACTGACATGAAATCGGTTAGTCCACATACTCAGTGCTATTGGTTAGTTTAGAATACAGGAAAAGCAAGCAGGAGTGAGCGTGGAGGGAGATGGGGAAGTGGGAACGGAGTCTAGTTAAGCACCGGTTGTTGAGGCTTTGATAGGACTCCAGGACGCCACGGCAGCAACAATAACAGAATTAATGGCCAAGAATGTCAACTTAGCAGGAGGCTGCTGTGCCCTTTGAGTTGCCTTCTGGTGTCTCTGTTATGGTGCCTGCCTCAGCACAACAGCATTTGACCTGTTCACTATTATATCTCTTATTTCACCATGTATTGTATTCATCAGAGTACAGAACCCAAAATCCACCGAAATTTAAAAAAAAGGAAAATCTTTGCTGCTAGGTTCCTATAAAGCTCAAAGTGATTCATGAAGGAAGTACTTTGTTACTGTGGGAGAAAAAATAAGCCTATGTTTCAGGCTTAAATGTGACATGTATTTATTAGTAAAATGTCTGTTGTCTGTTCACTAACACTGTAAGTCTATATTAGTTCATATGGGAATAATGTTAAAACATATCATTCTGAAAAGAAATCCTGATAGCCTTGTGTAAATTCTCTTCTATGATGTTTAACATTTGTGACCTTCACACCTTCTCCTCCAGTTGCTATTATGTTGAAAACAAAATAAATAATATTTGGGATCAGGCCCAAAAAGCAAATTAATCTTAGAGTTATCGTTTTTAATTTACAAAATTGATGTTTGTTTGTTTTGTTTTTCTTAATTTATTTTAGGTCAAATACAGAAACAAAGTGTAAAATCTTTTGATCATGAGAACAGATTCTTTAATAGCTTTCCCAACAGATCTCTAGTCACATAAAAGGGTAAATAGGGAACAGCAATTCAAACCTACAACATTTTCTGATTGTAAAAAGGAAAACGAGAGAAAATCTTCAAGTGTCATCATACAAAAACAAAACGAACATCTACTGAACCATAGCAGTGGTTTTGATAAATGTGTAGACGTCTAAGCAAATGCCTGGTTCACACCGCAAGATTTCACACAAGACAAGTCAAATCCTTGCTGGAACCATTCGGTCCTCCGGTGTGTGCTGTACAGCCACAGTATGACAACACACAGCAACAGATTTAACCAACGTCTGCAGGGTGAGAGGACCAGAAATTTAAAAAACAAAGCAATCCCTCAGCAGTTCCAGTGAGTTGGAGTAACTCAAAGAAAATATGATTGTACCTACAGTAACTCAGTTGGCTACAATCATATTTCTCCCGCAGACCCTAAAATCCTGATCAAATGTTGTGAATTGGGATTTTTAAGGTGTTTAAAATTTACATTAAACTAAACATTATTGGTTCTTTGCTTTTATGTTAAATAATCTCAGACAGTTTTTTCTTGCTTCTTTACAAAATCAGTATAATGCTATAAATTTTTTATCAACTGTTTTATCAAAGTTTGCCTGTGTACTTTTAGAGATAAACATTCTGTTTAACTTGGAAAACATGCATATCTGAAAAGTTAAACTGACAAATTGGAAATATAGGAAATTAAATAAACCTTAAATGTTTCAGCCCTGGATTAAGGCAGATCACTTTAGTTTGAGATAAGCATTTTCACACTATCTACATCAGGTTTGTGCTAACAGGTACTATAGTACTGTAGTTCATTGCCTTTTAATAAGCAAAACTAAGAAAACATTTGATTGTTCTGGACTTTTGATTTTATCTAGACATCAGTGTTGGGCTATAAACAAATCCTAGTATAATCGATGATAAAACAATTGTGATGCTTTTAAACTTGTCTCTATTTTATAATAGCAGATCATTATGGAATAAGGGATAATTTTATTGCTCAATCAAGCTAAATAAACGGCTTCATTAAATTGATCAAAAATGCAAAAGAAACTGCATTTGATATCTGTTTTGGTTTTTTTTCCAGGTTTGTTGGCCACAGAATTTTATTTAACATCAGTGCAAGCTGCTTTATTAACTAATTTTATATTTTAGGTTACAGTGGCATGCAAAACAAATTGTTTTTTTCATTTTACTTTTAGTGTCTTGAGGCACTTTATTTAAATGATAATTATATTAAATACTGTGTAAAAACACAGCAGTTGTTTTGGTTGTTAGTCTTACATTCTTACTGTGTTCAGACACCTAACAGTAATACGAGGCTTTTTTACCATTACTCTATATACTACAGCAGGACAGTCTGTGTGCAGAAATGACACCACACCAACAGCTTGGACATCCGCACACACTCACACAAACACAGAACGTTGCTGTGTGGGCTAACTTGTATGGACTTTGAAGCACTCTGCTGTCAGTCATAATTAGCTGTAAAGATGGTCCCATTTTGATGCTTCAGAATCAAGTCCTGGGAAATAGCCCTGGGAAGGAGAGCCACATGCTACAAGATGGCTTTTCCCTGATATAATTTGTGGCTGCAAATTACAAAACAGAGGCAGAAATAATGTGAAAAGTCAAGTTTGGTGAGGGAGAAAATGGAAAAATTTAGGGCTGTGTGCCATGTTAATGGATATCCTTGTGGCTGAGAGAAAATGGGAGTCAAAATGTGTCCTTAATGTCTGCCAGCGCTGTTTCACTGAACATATCAGAAGAAATGTCCCCTGCCATTTCTGCACGCAATCACTTAATGGGATGGGGAAATCTCAACAAAATAGATGCATTGATCTATTTTTGGTTTCAACAGATGGAGTGAATCTCTGGCTCTCTTGGAAGACAAAAAAGAAAAAGGCGGATGGTGGAAAAAACAAGCAACAAACAAGCAAAGATAAAAACAAGCCTTTCAGGATGTACTCAGCTAGGCAGCACGCCTGCAATGTCTGTATAAGGCTTGAGTGCAGACACTGACAAGAATTTCAATTATTTAATTAGGGATGGAAAATGAAAAGACTTAAGTGTTGTGATTTCTGCAGTCTCTCATAGATCAATCTAATGTGTGCTCACACTGGAAATCAACCAAAATGGAAGAGGGGCAAGTGAAATAGCGTCTTCTTAAATCATGCAATTAAAATGGCAAATTAGTTTCTTGATATATTCATTTAAGTGGTTAAGTGGAAAGGTTTCTATCCACGTTCAAGCCGCCGTCTCACGGGTGGCTGTGGAGAGCTTCTACCGTCTACATGCTCTTATGATTAAAGCCGTCATTTATTTGCTGCAAAAACGCTGAAACACTTTCTGCACAAATTACCCATTTGGAGGCCCGAAAATTCAATTCAATACAACTGATTTAGGCATTTAGGGAAAATATAGCTGGAACATAAAGCGCTACACACATTTGCCCAGCAATGTCGAGAACTTTCACAGGATGTCTTATATGTTTATACGAAATACAACTGAAAAATGCTCGTGTTTGGGGGAGGGAGGGGTGCTTTTCTTGTCCTTTAATTCATTAATTCGCTGATGTCAAATACAAGAATCAAAAGCGCAAAACTGAAATACCATTCTGACAACGGTTCAATAACTGTAAAATAGTAATTATAGTGTTTCTTTAAAATGAAAAGGCACTTCATCCACTGACAAAAAAATAATAAAGATAAACAACAAGAAAATGACTTCATAAATTCTTGTTCATTTTAAGTTTTTAATCCATGTATGAGTAGCTTGAAATACTCAAACAAACTAAAGTCTTACTAGGTTCTAATTTCTAGAAAAGTCAAGAAATGGATACAAAAAAAGGTATTGAGCATCCAGGGAGATATTTTGTAAAAGAACTTTAATTCAAAAAGGTTATATTTACTTTTTAATCTAAAATTACTATAAGCAACATTTTTTGAGAAATATGACTTATTACTCAGAAACCCAGAAACTCAGAAACTATCGGACATAAGTGTCTAGAGAGCCACAGATATAAAATCTTAAACATAAAGGCTTCTTCAGGACGCTACAGAAGATCTTTCCTGACCTCAGCCATCACCATCTATAACAACTCCTTAGTAAAATGAGATGCTCCAACAACATTTAATTTCCCTTTGGGGCAAATAAAGTATTTTTTTATAATAATTACATGCTTACATTCGTTTTTCTCAAATTTTATTAAATCAAAGCAGATTTCTCTGTTTTGATGTTTTATCAGTTTTTATCTAGATGTTTAAGCCTTATGGAGACTTGCATACACACTCTATGCTGAAACTACAGCCAAACCTGCATCTAATAATGATTTGAAGCAGGTAAATATTCATGCAATCACTTTTGTCATTCTATGTCATTCAGTTTTTTTCAGTTGTAATTTTGTAGAAATATGTTTTTCACATTGATAATAACAGCTGCCATTGCAATTTATTTTTCAAGAAAATCTTTATTTTGTTACTCATGATTAATTTGTAAAAGTTATAAAAAAAAAAAAAAGATTAAACTGATATTTTTTTCTAAGCAACAAATTGTTAATACATAATATTCCTTTTCCAGAAAATGTATATTTGAGCATTTGAAATAGAAGTTTATTATGTTCAAAATGCAGAAAGTACAAAGGATCTATGGACTGTAGAAAATGTCCCGTGGTTGAAACCTCCCATTAGCAGAAGTCAAAAGCTTTATTTTTACTGCCGTTTTTGTTCTTTGCTACATTTTTCCTGCTGTATGCTATGGGAATACTAATACTGTTTTGATATTTCAATTATAAGAATAATGTGATGAAGTATTACTTTCTACATATTTAAAAGTTTATATAAACTAGACATCTATCCACTCAAAGCATTTTAGATGCATGGTTTAAGAAAAGCTAATATAATAATGACATGGATTTGTTAGGTTCTGGTTGGTGAATTCATAATAAAAAAAAATCTTGCAACATATGAGTAAAATAATTGTTGAACAAATTCAGATAGTTAAAAGAGCTGTGTTCATTTTTTAAGCAGTTATGAGCAAGTATAAAAAAGCATGAGGATGTCCATCTTTACATGATTTCTCCATCCGTGAGTCTAAGAGATGAAAATGTTTTGGTTCAAATTCCCACAAACACAGGCAGTCTACATCAACTTCTAATTTGACAATGTCTTAATAAATAACTCTCTCTGTTAAGTGATTGTTGAGAATCTATTGAGCTTTTATGTATATTTGCTTGTATAATTATTCATCTACTTATCAGGAAGGGCTTTGTGGAAAATGCTGGAAAGTCATCCAATCAATTATTGCAAACTTGTTGTGGATTTTTAAACGTGTTATCCAGCTTATTGGAAGCACAAGTATCAGGATATATGCAGTAAAACATTAGCCGTACTTGCAAATTTAGGATGTCCCACTACAAATGGAAAAATTTTTAATATCATAAGACAAAAATCTAATCAACAACCATCACTAACAAGCTAGCGGACACTTGTCATTTTTTATAGCTGTTTAGTGTAAAGCGGTTTACATCATAAATTGCGTTTGTAGCCTAGACACAGGTGAACGCTGCTGTGTCTGGCAGGATTTTGGATGTGCCTGTGAGCTAGTTTACAATACACTTGAGCAAGACCAGGCCCATGCTCTTTGTAATTACTTCTATCACAATGCTTTTCCATCTTAGCCAGCAATGCTAACACATAAATTTGAACTTTCCATAACAAAATTAATCTGTGAAAAGATTGAACGAATTCAAGAAAACATGAATTTGCTCTTCTGTCACTGCGGCATATTGTCCACTTTGATGGTGGATGTGAAGATATCAAATGCTCTTCTGGCTGCCACACTCCAGATGGAAGAAAATAGGCTGTGGTCTATAAAAATGAAGTTAGATGTAAGTACAGCACTCAAATCTAAGGGAGGAAAAAAAAGCTTTTTCTAGGGCATTTTGTTGTTGTCAATTGGTCTGAGCAACTTGCTGTAATGCATGTAATAGAGCTACTCTTCTCCTTTCATCTTCGGGTTTTGTTGGTGTGTGTGTGTGTCAAAGCATCGAGGAAGGACAGAGGTGCAAAAGCAGCAAACGCAACCAGATGATAGTCAGAATGACAAAAACATCATGTTAGGTCATTGTCTGAGAATCTGTTCTTGTGTGTCCTCTCAAACATCTGCATTCAATATCCACAAAGCTGCAAATACTGAAAGTACAATTTTAATTTCAGGTAGAAGCCTTACTGCACTGAATAATCAAAAACATTCATCATCACTATAAACCAATAGTTTAGGCTTTGTATTTTACAGTGGCATACATCAATGAAACACACACAAACATATTTCACACAAACTTCTACCATTGTGCCTATTCGTCATACTCGCATGTTTTAGGATAACAAATATATTTTAACAATAGGTAACAAAAGCACAAAAGGTCACTCTTAAATAACAATTTTCTTTTTAAAAGCTAAGGCTGCCCAAACCAACCTGGCCACATCGGGGTCCTTCACTTGTACATAACCAACAGACTTTAATGAAACAGATTTTGGAAGCCTCAGTTTAACTTCTTCAGCACCACCCAGACTTGTTTAATGTCTGACCTCTCAGACATTATCTGAAATCACTGAAAAAGAACAATGTGAAGAAGACTAAAATATCTCATAAAGTAACACATTATGCCCTAATCGAAACATATTCACCAACACGTAAGAAACATAGTAAGTCTGGAGTAGGCAACAAAGTCTTTTCTGGTCCATCGGCATTTCACTGATCAATGATCCAAAAAATAAAAATAAGATAAATTGGTGGTGAGCCATCAGTTCTGCTCCTTACCAAAAAGTCCTGGAGGAAAATCTTTGACCTTCATGTGAACCACATGTATCAAACTTGAAGCCCAGGGGACAAATCAGGTCTAACAATAGTATTACTATGTGAAACTTTAGAATATGAAGGGCCACTTAAATAGAACCTTAAAGATAAAATCTGTGGGCTTGAATATTTCTTCAGCAGTCAAATCAAAGCTGTTTTTTAACCTGTGTACTGCAAATTGCATGTAAATGTAAAAAGAGTTATCTATTTATTACTATCTTAAACTCTCATTATGGGTAATATTTATCTTTTCAAGGACATTTATGATCTAGGGCAGCAGGTATGTTGTTTAGTATTGTAAGTATTGTCACTCACCCTAACTTACTAATAACAGAGAGAAACCACCATTATATAATTTTTATTTTTAGCTTATAAAGTTGTCATTTATTTCATTTCAATCGTTCTTTTAAACTTATTTTAAACATGTCTTCATCTTAGATCACAAAATGTCATTACTCAAATATCAAAAGCCCAACATGCCTAAATACTGCTAACTCATCCTCAATCGTTGTTTTTCTATAAAACTACACCTTTTGTTCTCTGGTTTGAGACACCCAGTTATTATTGTATGGTGCATTTTACATAATGACAATGTAAAGTGTTGCACAACATGGAACCTCTGGTATGTGGAAGCAGGCTGAAGGTTCCTCGTCCCATTTTCCAGGGACATATTTACAAGAAACAACACCAGATTGCTGACAGTTTTTCTCTGAAAAAACTGATGCCTCTAGAACACACACGGGAATAAGAATGTGAATATATTGAAAGCACTTGTACCAAAGAAAGTTTAGGAGAAATTAAGCATTATTTGCATACATTATCCGATTTAAGTAGCAGTGATGACTTTAGGAATTAATCAGATAGATAGATATTTATGTCTATGTACATTTGCATGAACCATTAACATCAAACTAGTATAATTTTTATTTGGCCAGATTCCCTTATCAAGACATGGCCTGAGAACTGAACAGTGGAATCCTTTTCAGAAATAAATCTTTGCTGTGCCCATTAGGACATGCAGATAAACACACTTGTGATATGATGGACTGTGAAAGTATGATTTGATGTCATTATTTTGAAGGCTTTCTGCAGAAATCTTAACCTTCCTGAAAGCATGCTGAAGGTTAGTTTAAAATGTGTCGGCCTTTTTTCCTCAACTGATGATAACTGTTTTCTAATGAGTTACTTCTTGTAAAAAGTGGTATTTTCACTCCACTGACTAACAAGGGAAAAATCAAGCTTACTTTCAACTTTTTTTAAATCAGATTTTACATTATTATACACAAAAAGCTTATATGACTCTTCCAAATGAACATTTTAAGTTCTTTAGCAAAGCTCTTTGGGGATAAGTGACCCTCATACCAAGTGGTACTGATGTTGAGAAACTACTTTCATGTTGACTTCAAATGGATTTTAACTTTGTTGGTTTGAATTGAGACTGAATTCAGAACTCACTTAGACAAAAAATGTAATCCAGTATAGATGCAAAGCTCTTCAATGAAGAAAGGCAGCATGTTCAGGCCTCTGGCATAACAGTATATACAGAATCTGTTATCTCATTTCACTTCCCAAGCTAAAAAACTGCAATAGTTAAGAAAATGAAACCGTTAAAACCCTCCATGTGTTTGGTGGTTTAGATAAAGTTGCAAACAGTAGAATCTATTATCACAGCAGTGCTAACTTAAAACACATCTTTGTGTTTTGTGTCCCCAAAACAGAGTGATGCATACATATGGGTCACTCCGTTCATCAATCTAGCAACAATAATATATTCATTGCAAAGTAATTATTTCTAATTAAGCAATTACTAAACCTTAAGCCACCCACACTTTACCAGAAGTGGGTGTGACTGCCTGTGTAAATGTGGTGTGAACATGTGGTCATGTATTTACTACATTGTGAGGACCGGTTTTAACTAACGCTGTCCTTATGGGGACCGACTGGTTTTCATTGGGGGCCAGGCTTTGGTACAAACTCTGTTTCTGGGTGATAGGTTAGGTGTGTGACTATGGCACTAAAAGATTTAGGGTTTGATGTAAGGTTAGGCGTATGCTGGTAATGGTTAGGTTTGGGGTTAGGGTCAGGGTTCAGTTTAGGTGTAGTCGTGTGTGTGTGTGTGTGTGTGTGTGTGTGTGTGTGTGTGTGTGTGTGTGTGTGTGTGTGTGTGTGTGTGTGTGTGTGTGTGTGTGTGTGTGTGTGTGTGTG
>JAVLVB010000437.1:267026-283576 GCA_032876305.1 Orestias chungarensis | reverse complement strand
GTTGAAATAACGGTAACTAAGTAGATTGGGCAAAGGAAGAAAGTAGCAGAGAGAGAAGTGGTCAGATTGTCCTCCAGCAGTCTAAGCCTATAGCAGCATAACTATAGAAAAACTTAAATAACTTAACACTATAGAGTGAGACATGAAGAAGGTAGAGCAAAGGAGAACCGTCTGTCAAGACTGAGTTCCTCCCCCAACTTAGACAAACAACTTTTTTTTTACCAATTCATAATAAATTGTAGGCTTTGTGTTTGTGTATAATATACAATAGGAAACTTAGCTATGTTTTCTTTGGTGGTATTAAATATGCCAGAAATCTATTCACAGCACAATAATAAGTAATTTAAAGGCAAGAATGTTACCATCATATTTTGTACATTTCCTTATTAATTATTGCTTATGTAATTCAAAACAATGTTAATAATAATACAAGATATATTTATATATCTTGTATTACTATTTCTATTATTACTATATTACTATTACTATTAATATTGTTTTACTACTAGGTTTGTGTTGTAAAATGTAACAATATGATTAAAAAGCCATTTCACAAATGTAATCGTTTGTGTGTTAATGAGTTGCTGTTGTATTTTGGTAATTCTGCATAATTTTTAACTTATGGATATTTACAAATAATAAAAATATTATTATACAACACCGACCGAGTATTCTGATTGGACGAGAGACTTTCCATGAGTGCTGATATTCACAGATAAAAGCACTGGGACTGTTCACAGGTGCTTTACTCCGCTACAGCTGAATTATAACATTTAATTTTAAATCATGCACAGTAGCTTGTGCCCAGAAAATGTTACCGTTCCTTGCCTGGCAACAGCGTTGTGGAGGAACTATTTGTGTTGGCGGAGCGAGGTCGTGCTAGATCGGTGAATATCAGCACGTGTGATTGTCTGCGGCCTCGGGCCTAGGACCCAATCACACCAGTGCCGATATTCACCGATATAGCACTCCCTCTCGTGTGATATTGCTTTAATAATAGTAGCAGTGGTTGTGGTGGTGCCAGTATATTTATGAATTTATGAGTTGTCATACACAGTTTTGACAAAAAAACATCCTGGGAAACAAAAGCTCCTCTCCAGTAGATATGTGTTAGGTTCAGACAGTTGTTTTGTCTGAATGTTGGAATCAGGAGCAGGAACTCGTCCTAAAACATAAAGCTGATGCCTTTAAACTGCAGTATCTGTAACTAAACTGTGAATCACTTCGCATTTATTTAACTTATTATTTCAAAGTAACAAATGAAAATATGGCTTATTTTTTCAATGCAATTCCTGCCACAGTTCAGCCTTTCTACTTCAAAAAAGCTGTAGGAAAAACATTAAGTAACTTTTCTAAACACACCACTTGGGGAAATGACGCACTAACAGTGAGTCAAATGTTTTACACGATAAAAACAAACAGCTGCTTAACGCCTCAAGATCAGATCCATCAGGTGATTCTATCTCTGCTGTGTTTAGCTTTTTCTTTTTAAACTAACATGTCATTCTGATGCGCTCAGACCAAAGGACATTCTTCTGTAAGCTCCTTACATGGAGGCTCAGGTAAATGAACCTCAGAGGGCCTCTGATAAATCTGCTCCTGGTTGGGTATTATAGGCTTCAGCAAGGACCACAGCGACAATACAGCGAATTCCTGATGCAATTACAAATTATATTTCTGGGGGAGAACTTGGCAAACTAATTGACTGAAACACAACTGCAGCAACTCTCAGTAATTATTTTTTTATCTCTCCATCTCATCAAATGAAAATCTAGTCCTCCAGTCCAAGGATTACTACTTCCGCCTGAAAATCTCCCCCTAATTGCCCAATACCATTGCAGCTCAAATTCTGTCGATATTAAAGCACTTTGGCATTAAGTGGACTGATTGGAAATGTGATGAAAACACCGGATCAGCAAATTACTGAGCAAGATTTCCCTCATAAATGGGCACAGGAGCAACACTTGTACCTCCACAGATTTTAATACTGACAATTACAGCCAATCTGAACAGAATTACTTGACAGACCTGTGGCCCCATAATCCTCCTGTGAGGAAAGCGTGAAAACTACTGAAGAAAAAACAATCCAACATGAAGCAGAATACATGTTCAGCTTCAGAAACGGTTGATTTTCTTTGTGGCTTGTATTCCTTGCACGTGAATGCCTGTGTTATGAGAGATGACCTCCAAACCACGATTAAAAGCTTTTTCCTCCAACAGAAACGGCCCAATTTATCGGATGAAACTTAATCAGTAAATGTTTGGTTCTTATTTTTAAAAAT
Source organism: Orestias chungarensis (assembly GCA_032876305.1). Taxonomy (NCBI): domain Eukaryota; kingdom Metazoa; phylum Chordata; class Actinopteri; order Cyprinodontiformes; family Cyprinodontidae; genus Orestias; species Orestias chungarensis. The sequence continues at coordinate 281,294 of JAVLVB010000437.1, read as the reverse complement.
GTGAGCGTCAGAACAGAAGTGTTCCCCGTGGACTGGCCAGCACGGCTCCTGCTGCCTGGACCCTCCATCAGGTTTTTGCTGCTTTCTCAGATGCTGTATTGTGTGGTCACAGGTGCGATGCTTATCTCAAATCAGTTTACTTTTTTTCATGGCTTTGAACGTGTCTGAACCAATCACAACGAAGAGACTGTCACTCACGCGGCCCTTTCGCCCGTACACAAATCTAATTGGCTGAAGGGCCAATCAGCTTCCCTGGTCCCCCACTCTTCCTAAATAAGTCCCACTAATGCCCCCTCCCACCGGCAGCCGAGTGATGCCGGGCGCAGAGCCGCTCAGCTTCCACACTGAGGGCGCATTTAATCCGCAGAGGCTCACCAGGGACAGGCAGATGCTGATGCAGGTTTAGGGCGAGGGGGAAACTGTCATCATGAGTGTGAACTATGCGTCCGCGGCGCCCACGCAGAGATCCACGTCGTTTTTTATTGAGGATATTCTGTTGCACAAACCGAAACCGCTGAGAGAGGTGATTCCTGCGCCCTTCTACAGCTCGCTGACCTCCAGGATGCCCATCCTGGAGTACGGATATCCTCTGATCCCGACGCCAATCCTGGCTCCGCATCCGCTGCACAAGCCGGAGCATCACCAGTACTTTTTCACACCTGGTGAGAAACGGGGTGTCATCTAAACTCCTTGATAAAAGGTTTCCAAGCCGTTAACTTATAAGAAAGGCACAAGAATTAGCTTAGGCTGATTAATGTGAAGAATGTGTTTTGTTTTGTGTTTAATGTTAGGAGTTTAAATTAAACCTGTGGTAGAAATCCTGAAAAGAGGTAAAAGAACATTATCTTAAAAAAATAATATTGTTATTATCAACATTTGCAGGTAATATTAATAGATTTTTTCTTTTTGCAGGGAATCATATATATATATATATAAGTTCGTTAAGTCTGTGTTTCATGTTTGATTCCATCAAATCTGTCTTGTTAAATAAGCTGTCGTAATAATTGGGAGCTGTTGATGTTGCGCAGGGATGCAGATGCCAGCTCTGTTCCAGCATCACCCAGAGTTGCCGGGGAAACACTGCCGGCGCAGGAAGGCCCGGACCGTGTTCTCCGACTCTCAGCTGTCCGGACTGGAGAAGCGCTTCGAGATCCAGCGGTACCTGTCCACGCCGGAGAGAGTGGAGCTGGCCACGGCGCTCAGCCTGTCCGAAACACAGGTGCGCGCAAACACACCGAAAACACACAAAATCCAATCAAATACAATCAGTCACGTATCCAGTTTCTGTAAGTCAAATATTTAAAGCCAAAGCGTTGACCTGTGAACTTTGTCCAGATAGGAGTGATCATTTTTTTATTTGGTTGAGCAACGTCTCTAGAGCCGATTTTCTTTAATTTTATTGTTGTTTTATTTTATTTTATTTTTTTTTTTCGTTTTAAATTCGTTTAAAGAGGAAGAAGATTTGTAACCACGCGCCCTATTCTATCCCATTTTTAGAGCGACTTATAATATAAATCTAAATACAAATAGATTCGATATTTTGGGGTTCTTTTACAAGCACTGATTTTGAATCTGATCTGTTTGATTATTTTTTTATACTTGACAGAAGCGAGATTCATATGAAACCACTAATGCATTTAATGCGTTCAGAATTTGTGCGTAAATATCTGAATCTAAAAATAAAAAAGCATCTCGTCTTGAATTTTTTCAGGTGAATTCTGGAAGTACAATTAATTTACTTTTGAACTGCCTTTTTCTGTTTGCTGCAGGTAAAAACGTGGTTCCAGAACCGGAGAATGAAACACAAGAAGCAGCTGCGGAAGACGCAGGATGAGCGCAAAACTCCCGCAGAGACGGAGCGATGCGCGGACAACTCCAGCGCGGAGAGCGAGCTGAACGAGCGCAGCGCGGAGGAGCTGAGGCGCGGGCTGGAGGCGGACTCCTTCCTGCTGGAGGACAACGACGACGACGTGGACATCGAGGACGACATTTGTTCCACAGATCATCTACTATAGGACTTCTGTAAGCATCAGCCTCAACTAATGAAAGACAAACTCTGACGTTTCTCCTGAGAAACACTCGAATTCCCCATTATTATCATTATTATTATTATTATTATTATTATTATTATTATTATTATTATTATTATTATTATTTTTATTATTATTATTATTGTTATTATTATTGCTATTATTATTATTATTATTATTATTATTATTATTAATAATATTATTATTATTGTTATTATTATTATTATTTTTATTATTATTATTATTTATATTATAATTATTATTTTTATTATTATTATTATTATTATTATTATTATTTTTATTATTATTGTTATTATTATTATTATTATTATTAATACTATTATTATTGTTATTATTATTATTATTATTATTATTATTATTATTATTATTATTATTATTATTATCTTAAACTGAGCCTGTTAACTTGGTGTTTTTTTAATTCCTGTACATACTCTAAAGGCTCTTGTTCAAACTCGCCCCGTCATATATTTGCACTTTCATTCAAGACAAAAAAAAAGATCTTTCTACCTTTTCTTTTTAAAGCGCGTCTCATGTTTAAATGTTATTTGCAGTTTGTCCAAAAGAACGTGTCTGTAAATATATACATTCTTATCCAAAATATATTGAAAAAGCACTTGACTCGGTTTATTGGGCTGTTTTGTGTCTCTGCATCGATCCGCTTTTACTTTTTTTTGTGCTTTTACATCAGTTCACCTGAGGCTGATTCCTCTCTCTGAAAGAAAATAATTACCATAATAACAACAGCAGCAAATGATAGATCTAAAACAAACCAAATACCATATCAAATATCTTTTTACTATGAACAGCTTTAGAGTTTTTTCTTAGTCCTAATTCCGTTTGTTTAGTGATCTTCAACCCAGGGCTGCTAAATGGGCTGTTCTGTTTGCTTCACGGATTGTTTATTGATATATTATGTGTTCATTATAAAGAATGTATGTAAATTCAGACACTGGATCTAATCCGTTGGGTTTTCTTGACCACATAATTTAACCAATTTTCATAATAAACTGAACTGTTTTGGATCGAACTGAAATATACAAAAACTCAGTTTGAATCCATTCAAATGACTGGATTGATTATATAGGTGGACCGTTAGTTTGAGACACTTGATGCAAATTGGCGTTGAAAAACTGAATTTAATTTAAATGACTTTTAAGTGTCTGAAAACAAAACACCACCGTTAGACTCTTTAACTCCTTAACTTTCATATCTGGGACCATTAAATCTGTAGAAGTCAAACAAAGATGCAATCAGAAAATGAATGCTTTGCTGCTAAATGTAATAATTTAATAAAGATAAATGAAGAATTATTTCATGACACAGAAACGTTAAATTCTCTTGAGTCTTGGGTACAAGCAAGACTCTAAAACCAGAAACTGGTCATGATAATAGGGGGTCTGGACCAGAAGCACTCAGATCTCACATTAAAGAGTGCTTTAATCAAATCAGCACATTATTCTTAATCACATGGTGCCAGTTCACTTTTGCACATTCTAATGCAAATTCATTGATTCATTCCAATTTCTACCAAAGTTTTGTACAAAATATTTTATGGGACAAATAAATAATTAAATGTTTACACACAGACCAGAAACGTGCTATTTAAAGAAAAAGGACATACTTAGCATCAATAAAGGCTTTAATCTTGAAATAAATCTTAATGATTAATACAGATAATTGTCCATAAACTCCCACAATGCAGCTTGTTATACTGATCAAAGCAGCAAGCAAATGTTTTACACAGGTAAGTTAAAGCTGGTTCAAAAAATCTTATATGGAAAATGATTTAAAGATAACATGCCTGTGAAAAAAGTTTATCTCTTAAAGATTGTTGTTAAAAAACATCATTGAAGAATAAATTTACTTAAAAACTAAAATGTATAAATAAATAATCAGGTGAAAAAAGGGTTATTAGATCTAATTTCCTTTATAAAAACAATACAATTTAAATGCATATGTAAAACAAATATCTGCATTAGTTTCAATGTGCTAATAAAATACCTCTTATTATTATTATTTTTTTTTATTTTATTTTATTACAACAAAGATGCTGTCCAGTGAAACCACAAAGCTCAGTGTCAGACAGTTGGGTCTAATATTTAATAGCCATGTGGATGAAGATGAGATGAACCAAAGAAGGCATCAGAGGATGAACATGATGTTCTAAAAGTGGCAAATGCACAACAGAAAAATGAAAAGCAGACTTGCAAACAAGGAGAAAGAAATATCAGAAACTGAATTTTAAAAAAAAAACAACAAGAGCAAAATACAAACAGACAAGGTAAGAATGTGTGAAAGAACAAAGATACTTGATATCCTGAGAATGTTGTTTATTGATAAAAAGGATTCTCTATTAACAATGATGTTGGATTGTTTTAAATACGTCCTTATTCTAACAATACGCTGCATGTCTTTTGATGATGGAGTCATTTCCTGAATGATCTTCTCAGAGAACAGTTTTCATCGTAGATACATTTATTCATTAAACGGCCCCATCCAGCATGGCAGAAGACAGTTTGTCTTGGCTCTACCTCTGTCACACCTCATCCTAAAGTGTTAGGTTATCCAGAGCTAGCTCTACAGTTATGCAGCTACAGGCTGAAGCTGACTACTACTTTCTTTTTCTCTCCTATTTTTATCTGTGTTTTCCTCGACATAGAAGCTGCACCTGGTCTAGCGTTATGTTAGCTATGATATACTGTGGAAGGGCTGAGATGGAGGAGGACTTCCACTCAATCTTCTTCCTCACGTGCTATAAACTTTTACTTTTTAACTTGGAAGTACACATAAGTTCCTCTGCTTTTTTTTTTCGTTTTGTTTTAATTTTGTAGGTCTCCTTAAACATGGCAGGTGGCCGATTAAACTAAGCCAGGTTCTGCTGTCTCTAAATGCATTACTGTAAATTCAGTGCTGATCATCTAGATGCATGTATGCATATATGGTAAGTGCCTGTACTTGTATAGTGATTTATCATTTCCAAAGGACTCCAAAGTGATTTACACTACATTCAGTCATTCACCCATAGGTGATGGCAAGCTAAGTAAGGTATCCAGAGGTGCCCTGGGGCAGTCTGACAGAAGAGAGGCTGCTACATTAGCAGCACCCCCTCTGACCATCAGTCGGCAAGGCAGCTTGCCCAAGGATACAACGACTGAGACAGACAAACCTCGAACTTGCAACTCACCGGTCACAAAATCAACTCCCACCTCCTGAGCCACAGATATTTTGATCAAATTTCCTGGTGAACAGTTGTTGTTTTTTAAAGGAGAAAACATGTCATTACAAAGCAACTCCATCTTCCATACATTATGTTGGAAGTGGATTTCTGACAGATCGGTTCCTATTATAGAAGATCAAACTGTACTGGTAAAAAGCCCAGCGCCATTTCTCTAACGGTTTATGGCTTTGTAGCCTTACAAAGCCTCCGTCCCATTCTTTAAATGCTGTTGTTCAGTTTTTAATTGATGCCGAAGTTAACAACATAAACATGTTCATTGTATATGTTACACTGAACTAATAGTTTAACAAGAAATAACAAGACAAGTTCAAATGGGAAGATTTCTTTATTCAAAGTTATTTTCTTTGTTATATTAATGTGACTGTTATGTGTCTACAAGCCACTGACTCAAATAGATTTTAAACATGGAAACCAATATTTTTAAAGCACTTCATCTGTGGGCTCGACAACAACATGTAACTCAGTTTTCTTTCTGTAACATTCACAATCTTTCTTAAAGGTACACTTTCTGTAAATCTAATTATTAACCGCACGTCCCTGACTCTAAATTTAACTCTAACTTACTTCATATTGTCCTAAACCTAAACTCTATTCCAAAAATTGCATGTCTTTTTAAAAATTGCATGTATTTTTATGAGGCCTGGGCTTAAGGAGCAGCAGGTCATCACAATGTAATATTTGTTAGAAAAATGGGCCTTACAAAATGAGAAATACTAAAACACACACACACACACACAGACTAGGCCAGGCAGAAGGTGATCAATTAAAAGATTAAGTGTTTTGCAACACATGGACGCATCTGCATTTGGGCCTAATAGCAGGGCCATCAGCTCATTTTCAGGAGTCCTGCCGCCAACTGAAAGCATACTTCTCACATCAAAGCATCAATGTCTGCCTTAGCTTCCTGATGAACAGAAAGAGATGCTAATTTGGTCTCCTTCTTGTTTAGTGGTGAAAGACTCCTTCAATTAACTGGGTTTCAATGGCAAAAAATAAGTAGGTGGGAGGAAAAAAACATGCAAAGAGACGCAGCTGGGATAGGCAGCGATTCTCATTATATTGAAAAGGCCGAGACCATTTGTTTTCTACCGTGCATCTAAGGACTTAACACTAAAAACACAGAACTTCAAAGAGTCCATGATGGGTTAAATAGAGACTATAAACTAATTAAAATATTGCACAGAGGTAAATAGTGCTTTGATAATGATCTGAGGGTTCAATTAGTAAAATGGGTGTTTTGTACTGAAGAGGAATTACTGCTTATTACACAGCCTCAAGATTTAAGGACTAATCCAGTGATCATCAATGTTTGAGTCTTTAGCTTAGCAAGAAATGCAGATAGCAGGCAATGGCTGACCAACAACACATCGTGGCAGTTTGACAAACCTTATTTTACTTCTTGACTATTATCCCTTATTTAGCTCAACCTGTACATTTAGAGCTACAGGGTAGGGGATCTTAAACAGTCAAAGCTGGAAAAGGGATTGTGCTTGGCTGATCTAAACACAGAGAATATGAAGATAAAGACTTAGGACTACATTTGAACATTCACTGTCATCGTTTAATTTGTTAAAACATTTTTTATTGCACTAACTGCTACTGTAATGTTTACTTTTATTTGTTCTGACTTGTTCATTTTGGTTTTTTACAAACACAACTGTGTAGCAATGCACACCAATGTATTTTGTTTTACATCACTGTCATCTATGTGTTTTTAGCAAAGATTTTATGTTTTTAACTCAGTTAAAATGTCAATCATCTCTTTATATATGCGTATACTGTCAAATGAAGAAAACAAAAACCAAAGAAAGAGGAAAAAAAACCTGATGTCCAGATTTGATTTCTGTTCTATTTTTGTTCTTGAACAGGAAAACATTTCGTAAAATTAATTTGCTTACGATTAATTGATTATATAAATGCTTTTTAAATTAGTCTTAATTTGACTCTTTACCAAAATTAAACATGAATGAAGATTTTAAGGGAGAATGGTTCGGCCAAGGTGAGAGGACATTTGAGTAATCCTAGGGTGAAAATAAGAAATAATACTTGTGGTCACTGAACTTTTGAGGTTAAACACCCAAACTGGAAAATTAAAGGAAAAACCTCCTAAATCTCTGTCTAGAAGATTGTAGTGTAAAGAATACTTTGTTTATATTCAACCTTCTAGTCTTGTAGTAGTGGTGAAGGGGAACCACCCAAGACGAAGGACCGTCATGACACGCACTGCTCTTATCAAGAAATGAAACTAAATGTTGCGCTAGAGCCATGAAAATTGAGTAAAACATTTCATTAAGTGTAAACATTGTATACAGGGATTACACATAAACCGATGTTTTCAAGGCTCTGTTTCTATTTTCTGATCATAGTTAACAAAGACACAAAATTTGAGATTAAGGTAATACATCATAATTAAAACATTTTAAAATAGAATTGTTGTCTTAATGTAAATAGGTTTAATAATCTAGATGCATGTGTAACTAAGCCTCACTGGAAGAAATATTGTGATTTACTAACATTATAAACACAGTAATGCAGGTCATGTTGCTGTAAGGAGGAAACTACAATGAAGCTCTCTGTGCACTAAATACAGCTCTCTGTGACAGTAGAAGTTCCTTATAATTTAAATCATCCTATAAAATAATACTTTCATTTAACATGAAGGGTTGTATATTATTGCTAAAGCCTGTTTTACGGATTAATAATCTGCTATTTCTTTTTTAGTGACTATGTACAGTAAATGTCCTGCAAAATCTTAAAGTTGGAAAAAGTGATGACAACTAAAAATAATCTGAAAGGTGCATTTGAAATTAAAAATATTTCCTTTTTTTCTTTTTTTGCTCAGTTGATATTTAAAAAGAATCTAGTTAATTTCCAGCAGTGAACAATTTATTGCTGTTGCCTTTTTTTGTTGTTGCTTTATTTTATTTTATTCAAAATTCTAAATGTTCTGATCTTATTTTTTTAAATGTTGCTTTCAGCACATACTTCTTTTGAAAAGCCCTCAGTCTGGAAGACAGAGAAGAGATAGACATATTTCCTTTAGTTACTTTGGGCTTACTGTATAATTAAATTTTCTAGAAATATATATATGTGTTATATTTGACAACTAAATGCAATTCAAAGTATTTATTGTTAACAATACTATATTATCAGACCATTGCTTCTGTGGGCTTTAGGTTTTCAGCCATCGATTGGATTTTCTACTTTCAGGAATAAAGAAAATACAGAACTGCTTTTGATTTGTATTGAAAAGCAGGAGAAGTGAAAAATATCTGTTTCTATTTTTTAGAATATGACAGTAATTATTGCAGTTTGGAAATATTGTTTGTCTTCACAAGCAGAAGCAGAATGAGGAAATCAGTTTTCTGTGGGAGCTGGTGCTGAAATAAGTTCCTACTCACTCATGGTCTCATAATCCTCACCCATTGTTTCTGTCTGCTGATTCCAGAGGAGTGAAAGCTGCAAGACAATGACTCCATGAATCTGCTGGGGTTCCTTAGATTGGAAACTTTTTTAAATTGATTTGTTTATGATGTATCTTTGATTTTAATTGATTTTCTGTGAAGTGCCTTGAGACGACACCTGTTGTAAATTGGCGCTATATAAATAAACTGATTCTTGATTCCCTCTGCTTGTTCACAATTTTCTACAGACACTTCATACAATCATAAAATGAATAAGAATATGTGTTCAGATTAAAAGCTTTTTGAAAATAAATGTGAGAATCTGTTAAGAATTTGCTTAAAACCCCATTTCTTCATTAACATTGTTTTTAGTGGTCAAATTTAGGAGTCTAATGTTAAATGTTGTGTTTTCATTTGCTGTAAGCTGAAGATCATGTTGATTAAAAGAAATAAAGGCTTGAACAGACAGTCTGTGTCAAGTTATTCTACATATTTAGTTAGTGAATGAAGGTAATGAAATAAATGAGGTTTTTCAGTAATATTCTAATTTACTGAATATGAGTGCATAATATATCTGCTTATACAGTATACAAGGAAACATCTTTATCCTGGGAACTTTACTGTCCCTGCCTTCTGCTCCGTTTGCAGATCCTACTTATTATTATTGTTCTTTTCACTGATCACATTTGAATACACTCTTTGTGGCGTCATTTTCTCACCATGATCCTGATGAAAAAGAGATGGGAGCAGATTACAAAAGAAGCTTTAATTAGAAGACTTGAGTTCGTTCTTCTTAGAGACCCTTCCTTTTGTTATTCTGTAAAGCAAAGCATGAAGAACTAAACCCACCAGCACTGAATATCTGCAGCCTGTCAGTGAATCAATCAACAAGCCAACCTCAATTTAGACCAAAATGATCAACATGCTGGGTGTTTGACAATCAATTCAAGTACAAAACTGCCATGAATTTAATATTAAATATGATCTCAAATGTCCATTAAAGCATCCTCCTGTATGTTTAAAAATACTTAGAAATATTTGTAATGTAAACAAATTTTTAAAAATTTACATTGTAAATTAATCAGTAAAATATAATAAAATGCTTTTTTTTGGTCATAAATACATTAAATCCCCTTATTTATTCCCATCCCTCAGACATTTAATTAGATGCTCTTGACCTTTGAAGTACGAGTGAACGCCATGGTGAGGTTCTTTTCTGACCTTCTTCCTGTCCAGCTACTAATGAATAAAGGTCACAAGTCCATTACTTTTGAAAAAGGAAGGCTGAATCAGTCATTTCACTTGGTTGGAAATATTCATGCAAATGTTTGGCTGTATAGATTTATAAGTACTTATAATTTATAACTTATGATCATAATTATTCATTACTAAAAGTGTATAATTAATAAACAGGGCACCACCTGGGAATGAGCAAGGAATTAGCCGAGCACGCTCAGTCTGTCATGAAAGAGGTGTGTTTCTGACGTATGTGGTAGACACTGATTCCCAGCACATATCAGGCGAGAGGCCGGGGTACATGCTGGTCAGGTCACCAGTCCATCACAGGGCAACACAGAGACAGACAGGACAAACAACCACACACACACACACACACACACACACACACACACACACACACACACACACACACACCTAAAGACAATTTTCAGTCATGGTTTTGGACTGTGGGAAGAAGCTGGAGTACCCAGAAATAAACCTTCGCATACAAGCTCCTTGCAGACAGACCCGAGGAGGAATCGAACCCAGAGCGTTCTTGCTGCAATGCAGTAGGGAAATTTAGCAAATTTATTAGAGATAAATTAAACTTATGGCCAAAACCTTCAAGAAAAAAAACTACAAACATAACTACCCAAAAATAATCAGACAACTTTCTGAAAACATAACTCCACAAACATAAAATGAAATAACCAATTAATGGATGACAAAGGAAAAAATCAACTAATTGACTAAATCTGAAGACGTAAAGAAAAAATAGAAGGAAATCAACACAAAGCAGACTTTATGGTTTGTTGATAAAGATAACGTCAGGGGACATCACTCTAACTCATATGAGGAAGGTGTTGGAGGTAAGAAGAGGATCTGAAGACCAGAATTAGACCATCAGCTTAGCTGAGCCTCGCAGCTAGCTATCCGAATGCTCCAGGGCCTAGCTTAGCTCTACACGTGGATAACAGAGAAGGAGAGTAAAAATGATGAAGTAACCAATCACAGCACAGTCCAAATTCAGAAGGAGTTAACTTCAACAATACACATACAAACTTTACTTATTCCCTTTATATTAAATAAAGTATTTTTGATTGATTGATTGATTTGATTTGATTTGATTTGATTGACACTGTCAATTAGAAAAGACAAACAGCAGCTTTATTCACAAAACAGTAGGTTCAACAGCTAAGAAGCATCAAACCAAATAAAAGAAACATGTAACAATTTTTCAATTAACATGTAAAATTTACCCAGACCTACATTGAACCGGCTCAAGGTGAGTTGATAGCAGGCGCCCAGTTCCAATGTGGAGAAACACGGAAAATATCATCTTGAGCAGGCAAAAAGGAACAAGTGCACCCAGCTAACAGTCCAAAAGCACAACTGGTTAATCCTCTATAACCAAGCTTTACACAGAAGTGGCTTCAGGCAGGCTTCTCTGATCTATGGAGAGGCAACCAGCAAGGCTTCTTATGTAAGAAAAATACATTAAAAAAAATCTTAACAGACTTTGAAGCTTCCAAGGTTACTTTGAAGGTTTAACATCCCTTTCTTGTCCAGCAGGTTAAAAGGGTGAGGATGCGTCTCTGTTAGAGTAACTCCCTAAGCAAGCTTAATCTGTGGAAAAGACAACAGATAGAAGAAGTGAGTAACCTTACATTAAACTCTGTATTGTCCCTGAATGGCTTCTCCAATGGACTTAGTGGTTTGGTCTGAAGTTAATTTGCTAATAAACATCGGTGCCCAACACACTGTAAACAGACTAAAGCTGTAAGATATCAAATAGGCAAATGTGAGACCAACTGTAAGAAAGTTACAGCCGAGCTGGATCCTGTATCATGATACCCAAAACAAAGCAGGTTCCTGTTAGAGCTAAGATCCTGGTCTCAATGAGATTCTATCGATGACTTGAAATGGACAGAACAAAATAGGAGTAGGCTGAGCTCTTACATTATTACATGGACAAGGGAGCATCTCCAACTGCATATTTAACAGGATGTCCTTCTTATTATTAATATTATTATTATTATTATTTTGCAAACTGAATTGTTTCTCTTTTTGTTTTTGTTCAGCTAGTGTGGATCCTTGGTGTGTTCACAGGAACACATGTTTTAAAGAAAACCTCAGAATAAACGGTTTGTTTTAACATCTCCCTCTTTCTCTGCACTGTGTTCTTCTAAAACCGTTTTGTACAGGACCAAGTTTATAGTCTGGTTTGTTTTGTTTATTTTTTCATAATTAAAATTCATCACGGTCTGTTTATACAGCTTGAATTTGGAACTCTTGTCATCTTGAGGCATTTTACAAATAAAGAAAGAAAAAAGAGTTAATTCAGTCCAATCATCTACTGTATATATTGCAATTGATCTTGGTTATAAAACAACACAGTCAAGTTCAGTTCAGTCTTCACAGCAAACATATAGTGTAACCATAGCAACAAAACTGCTGGAATAGCATACTGTATTTCAATCATATTTTCAAAAAACATTTATTAATCACTTATCCAGAGGGCAAAGCTAGAGGCAGAAGTGCAGAGTCTAAAAATAGGGTCAATAGCCTAGAAAAAACCAAACAGAGAGGAATCCAGACGGCAAGCTGAGACAGGAAAATTGTGAGATACAAACATGGTCATGAAAACACAGAAAACAGGATCAAGAACACTGGACAACTACAAACATGAAACTTTCAATTATCTGGCAAAGAGGCTTAGGGCTTAGGGCTTAGGGCGTGGTCTGCACAGGTGGAAAGAATGAACATCAGCATGAGGAACGAAGGAGTCGATGAAAATAAACCACCCTCATTGCAATAATCACAGAGATAAATACAGTTGACTAAATAAGGAACAAAAGCATTTTGTTAGAATTTGGGTATGTAAGAAGGCGACTACATTTGAATCTGGATATTGTTTTCTTTTAGTCATGAAATATAGAAAATGACAAAGAACCTCTGAGTTTATGTAAGTAATTAAACTTTATATTGTACTTTTCATATAACATAAAGGGATTTACAGAGTGCAAGAAATAGATAGAAATTTAGGCTGAATGTAAAACATTTAAATAAAGCTTTACAGAAAGGGAGTTAAAATGTAATGTTTTCAATTACAGCATGTTCATGTGATAGGATGGTTCTATTATAGTAGAGGCCTAAATGTAATGGATAATCTGTTCAAAGACTTTAAAAATTACTATTGGATCTGCAGAGAAAACAAATGTAGACAGTTGTAGAATTTAATGTATGCCCCACTTTTTAGATTTAGATTTAGATTTTTTTTTTAATGTATGTATTTAGTTTATTTATTTATTATTATTTTTGCTGGGGGTTTTTTTTTTGGGGGGGGGGGGGGGGGGGGGGGGGGACATGCAAACATGTCCCTTAACTTAACAGTAATGCACAACTTTATCTTGTTCTGTCATTTCATATTTCAAATAAAATAAGTGGACATTTGTGAGTGGAACTTAAACAATAGAAATGTCACATCCATTATCTAAAACCTCTTCTATCCAGTGGTCATGGGCAATAGGTGGGGTATACCGGAGACATGTTGACAGTTTTTAATAGGGTAACATGGAGACAAAGGACAAAGGAGAAGCAACCACCTACAACAGTTAGGTTTTTGAAGTGTGGGACGAAGCGGACCTACCTTGCACAGGAAAACCCTAAATCTCCTCTGTTTTTGTCTAACAGTCAGGCCATCCTGAGCTATGTCTGTATTTCTGCTGTTATTCTCACTGTGCTCAGTTTCCTTACACAGAAGACTGTTTAAAGTGATTTGAATAATAAATTCAACTTAATGTGCCGTTTAATAACTAGGATAAGCTGAATTGTATAAATAAACATGAAATGAACATGAAAACTCCTTGCAGAAAACCCCAGGCTGGGATTCTAACCCAGGAACTTCTTGATGTAAGGCAACCGCATGAGTGCCAAGTCCCACCTGCTTCCCATTCTTACCAGGGCAGGTAGTGCAGGATTCTTGCTCACTCCTTGCATGAAACAATGAGTCCAGTGAAAGGCTCTTTAGTGGCAAGCATCAGAACCCTGAGTCCAAAAGCAGCAACTCCTTTATCCCAGCAGCTGCCAGAGTCTTTGAGCAGCTCAAAACTGTGCGAGATTTCACATGTTCACGTTTCCCATATAGATGCTCATTCCAATGACTGTACATAAAAATAGTGACAAAAGTCATGATTTAATGACACGATATCTAAGATAATAGATCTGTTGATATCCATTACCAAAGTGACTGTGTGTGTGTGTGTGTGTGTGTGTGTGTGTGTGTGTGTGTGTGTGTGTGTGTGTGTGTGTGTGTGTGTGTGTGTGTGTGTGTGTGTGTGTGTGTGTGTGTGTGTGT
>JAVLVB010000437.1:240576-261965 GCA_032876305.1 Orestias chungarensis | reverse complement strand
TCTTGTTAAGGCAGGAGTGTAATGCAATCTTCAACTCCAACTCAACAGCAATAGGAAAACTATAGGGTGCTGATGCTAACTGGTTTGCTCACTCAGGTGGGCAAACAGGTGAGACGCCAGAATCTTTATGATGTGTATGTCATGCTAATAGGTCTAGATCGTTGAGGACTGATAGGTGAGTTTTCTCTGGTACTGGAACAAAGCAGTACGTCTACCCGAACAGCGTAAAGGGTTAAGGGGTGCTTCTCATTTACTAGTATTGTCAAAGTTGGATTCTTCGGTATATATTTTATGAATAAGACATGAAGCCAGTGGTGCGAGTCATAAGATAATTTCGAGAGCAAATAATGTGCAGTTTCCTTCTTGTGTGTTAGGGAAACATTTTAAACGGAGAAGGACACCTACAGGAAGTGTAGCTGCTTACAGCTACACTTCCTGTAAGCTTACACAAAGCTTAACCACAAGGAAAAACCACAGAGGGGCTTGGAGATACCTTGCAACTGTAACACCCAGGCACTGAATGACTGCAGCCAGGCTCCTCTTGTACTCCATGACTCTAATCAACAGGATTGGCAGCACCCGTGGCAACGTGCTGCCAGCTCAGCAGCTCCAGCCTAAGGGCAGCCTCCAGAACACCTGATGGAAAGAAGAAGAACAAGAACGACAAAACCAACCAGAACACCTCCATTTTCTTACAAGAGGAACCTTTGGAACAAACTGACTCTTTCCTTTGTGGGTTAAATGGTAAATTTAATTATTCTTTATTTAACAAACCCATTCTCCTTTTATGTGGCATCTGACTGTTTATTGTATTTACTCTCTCTGTTTCTCTGTGTCACATTGAGTGTGTGTGTATATATATATATATATATATATATATATATAGTAAGCTTAAATAAGTAAGTCATATAGACGCACAAAATGCCCAGAAAAAGCCAACAGATATAATTACTAGAATCAAAACTAAATGTACCCCAGGAGGCAAAACAAGAACTGAAACATCAAGACAAAAATTGAACCATATGGTTATCAAAATCTTGTAATCCAAAACAGCTGACTTGGCACCTACAGGCCACCTGTTTCCCCAAATGTTATTTCTGAAATACTGTGACAGAACACTTGAAACACACACACACACATTAAAACCAGGCAGAGCCAATATTATTCTCAATTTATACGCCATTTTAATGACAGAATTAAAACATGTAGGTCCATCTTCTCTTTTTTTTTTTAAACAGCTGATGCAGAGTGTTAATCCTATTACATTCTGTTATATAAATAATTACAGTTTAGACGCTTTTCAGAAAAAAATATTACTAAATTGTGAGTGATTAAGCTTTAAACTATAGGAAAAAGTGCAAATTTTGGAACTGTAGTTGCTTGGAATGACGATTTCTGGTGATAGAGATTTTGCTCTTAATCAGCCATTTAGACCGCAATAAAATAAATAAACCAACATAATCTCTGTGCTAAGAGGCACAACTCCTTCCCAAGGGTAAGAAGGGCTGAAGCGCTTCTTTGCATGATCTGACCAAATTATTTAGCTGGGGGACTGTGAGTGTGTTTCTTGTGCATCTAATGCCACTGATTTAGCAAAAACCAGCTTTGCCATTTCAGAGAGAAAATATTTATTCCGCTGCTGTTGGAAACATTAAGGGACCTGCTCAAGAGCTCAAAGTAATGATGATTTTTCCAGTCCTTTCCCTTTTTATTCCCAACACCACCTTTTATTTATTTAAATAACGTGTGTGAAGCCCCAGTGCAACAATTCCATCAGTGATTGGCTTCACATTCCCAGAAGGTAATTAAATGCAAGGGGATAGTGTCTCTGGCAACAGTCGGGTTGCTCTGGTACAGCTGAAATTAGGTTTAGCCTCCAACAGAAACTGGATTCTGTGTAATTTTAAAACCTTTTCAACCAAACAAAAAACAACATGAAATTTCTGTATGTTTAAAAGCAATGTACGGTTACTGTCTCCATAAAGATGAACACAGGCATTTTAATACATAGAGAAAAAAGAAACCTGCAAGTATAGTAAAGGAAAAATCAACACATTTATTGTTTTTATCATCTAAACTCTACACCCCGTTAAAATCAGCACCACTTTAAGACGTATCAATACTGAACACATTTCCATCCATGTCTGCCATTTTTCACCACATCAGATTGCATCAATTTACCCTTTCAGTTATTTCTGACGTTTTCGTTTACAGCAGCGAAAGGAAAATGGTCTGTTAACAGCGTAATGAAAATCATTTAGTCAACTTTAAGGCTCCCCCTCAGTGGCAAAGGACCATCTGAGTGGATCGATGGCATTGACAGCCTGAAGACTTTTTCACTCGATGTCACTAATTCTCTTAGACTGAAAAGGTGAAGGTCAATGTGAATGAGAGGAGTCAGATTTACCATATCCAGCAATAATCTGTTTGTCATTGAACTGAAGAGTTAAGATTTAACCAATACTGAAAATGTTAGAAATGATATAAATATTAATATTTCAACTGTTTTTGATCTATCAAACATGTTTAATAAGACTATATTTTACTTGTTTCTCCTTTCTCCTGAACTTTGCAAACAATAAGCTAGCACCATTAAATATTTAGCATCTGAAACTACAAAAATAAGTTCAGTGTTTAAACATTTTTAGTTTGTTTTTTACATAAAAGTGATTCGCAGCAATACATTTGTATTCAAGTTTAAAATGTAAAACTTTTATTTTAGATTTTGGAGTTGGACTGGATCTGGTTTTTCAGATGATTGTTCTGCTCAAGTGAGGTTGAGTTTAAAATAACAAAGTTATGAGTAAATATTCTCCTTTCCATCCATCAAGCAGGTTTTTCAGATCCTTAAAAGCTTAAAAGTCTCACAATATCACCACATGATACTCTGAACAACATTTAACAGTGAGGGTGCAGAGCCACAGACCTGCCCCCAGGAACCAAGGCAGACAGACCTCCAAAAGTCTACAGACAATGGACAGACCTCATTGACTTTGTTTCACATCAGTTACTTTTTTCTTCAGATAAGAGCTTTTTACCCTATTTCATGTTTTTAGGAAGGTCCTGCTAAACTGATTCCTTAACTCTAATATTAGTAATCAGATCTGGGTTTGATTGTTGAAATCAGCTAAAAATATGTATTTAATTACTTTAAATTCATCATCAAGGGATGATGGATTTGTTCAGGTTATCTTCGAAAATTCATTCACGATCTAAAATATTCACAGGTGACAAAAAAACAGTCTGTAAGGGTCGAGATAATTCTTCAAAGCACAGCAGTTTAAGATAATGTAGAACTAACTGGAATACAGGTTGGAAAAATACACACTTGCTCACTCAACAAATACACATAAACCCTCTCCTCCTTTCACCTAACCTATTATCCAGGCCACTGTTGTTTAACAGCCATTACAAAAATCCCAATCAGCTGGAAGAAGTTGTCCTGTAAGAAAGGCATTATGTGCGCAGTAAGTTGTGCAATATCTTCTCTTGTAAAATGGGAGGCCAATAATTGCTTTTCTGCAAGAGGATATCACAACAAAGTCGGCCAATTGCAGCTAGCTGTATTACCTCCTGTACCCAGAAAACATCTGCTTTTTGCAATGAAGACTTCAAAGGAACTGTGGATCTTGAATTGCATTTAGTTGCTATTGTGGCCAGCTCAGGTAATCTTGATTAGGTGTTTAGACTGAGGCAGGGTATACAGTGTCGGAGAGCTTCCAAGAGCTTTGGTCTAAAGCTATTAAAAGATTGTACATTATGTTCCCCTGGCTTTGAAGTAAGGGCCTGCGAGAGAAGAAGGGACTCTGAGGGCCGAGTGCAATAGCAGAAGATTGATCTGCTACTTCTGTCTTATATCAAAGGAGGCCCAGGCCCCATGGAAGCCAATCATTTCTACTGCTACTCTCCCACTTAGCTGGGCTAAACATTTGTGGCATTAGAGAATTGTGTACATTTAATGACACGTCTAATTGTGACAACTTCCCTTCAAATTCAAGTTCTTGTCAAAGACTAAATGAGGTACTTTACGAAGGTCAAACAACAATAATCTTTTCTAGACTTGGACTGATTTAGAAAACTGCTGCTATTTGTACATTTAAAAGAATCTTATTTGGGACGATTCTGATGTACACTGATAAAAAAAAACATGGGATTGTTTTTAGATTCCTTTATGATATAATATTTTCTAATATAGTAATTCCTATAATGTTAAACCACTATCTTGATCTTCAGGATGAGCTCAAATGTTTCCATCAAACAGTACAATATAGATACCACTTAAATAGGCAGAGGCTCTGATATTGTATAAATACACACCAGGAACGATGAGAAACCTAAAAAAAAAAACATATATTTTTTAATAAACTATTAAACCAAACGAGAAGATTTCTAAGACTAATTCAGGTTAACTTTGATGTATTCATAAGATAATTACAATAAAATACTAGATAAACTAGACCAGAATAACTGCTGCTGTTTTTATTCCTAAGGTGCTCCACTAAATAAAATATGCCTTCGGGGAGACAAGGCGACAGGGAGCTGACAAGCGCACTTAAAGGGAAGATGGAAAAACTCACGAGTTAAAGAGAGGAAACGTCTCTGGCTCTGTTTACCACTGCAGACTGCTAACGACTCTTGACTATGTAAATGGTGATGATATGAGACATTGTAGAGTGCTGGGGCTCAGATGGGTGAACAAGCTGGGGGTATTATATCCAACAAACAATGCTGTGGCCCCACAAATGGGCCATGTAGCCCATTCTGACCAATTATGCCACTGTGCCAGGTGCAGGGACGGCTAAGAGCACATTGGTAACCACACGTCTCTGATGTTCTTGTACACATCAATTCCTAATAGGCCCTGCATAACCAGACATGGCTCTTTTCACGGAGGAGAATGTAAAGAACAGCTAGGCTTCTTAGCCAAGCTAATTTTCCAGACTCGGTCAGTGAAACAGAAATATTCTAGAGGCAATTGTCTGAGATGATACCGAAACTATAAACTGGAAGAACACAACAAATATGACTAAATAAGCAGACTGTGAATGCAAAGGAGGGATGAAAGGAGAAAGCCATGAAGAAGCAATTTAGCCTTTAATAAAATAGCCAATAAATGACAGAATTTTAAAATGTAAACAATATTTGACAGTAAATCTAGGACATTATACGATTATTATTTTATTCTTATTCGTCTGAGTATTTCTTAAAATAGCCTAGATTTAATTTCATTTAATTTCCCTTTGATAATTAAACTATTTTTGATTTGACTTGATTTGATATAAGAATGTAAGAAAAAAATGAAATTTACTATATAAATACGTATAGAAGGCTAAACCTTGTACTGCTTAAACACTTTTAAAAGACATATTTATATGTTTTTTAATGGTTTAATGTCGGATGTTAAAAATCTTTGTCCTTTCTACCTGTTTAAAAGAATCTCAGAGTAAACAGATTTGTTGCACAAGCTGAATTGATAGTGCAGCTCCTGGTGTCTCTTTTCTATAACTGCAGCTTAAATAAAATTCATTATTCATACTATTACCACTTTGCTCCATTCCTTTTTATTTGATGCATTTTTCCCATGAAGCCATATTGGTCCTGTGATGTGTTTGAATAAATCTTCCCTGTGAGTACATCCTGGGTGATTTCAGCTACATCATGGAGACATTAAAAAGTGTGTCTTCTCCTCTGGGCCCATACGTGGTGAGGTGCATGGCTTGTGTGGCTCAAAGCAATCAACTTTACAAAGCAGTTAACCTGTATATATTTTCAGAAGGTTCATATGGATAGTTATTGTGTTTGTTTGTACAACACTGTTGTTGTGAAGGAGCCATTGTAATGTTATCCAGTAAAGGGCTACTGAACATAAAAATGAATAAATTATGCCTTTTATTTCATTGTTTTCTTAGTTTTCATGTTTAACATAAATAATTAGTGGAGAAAAACTATGGGGGTTTTTTTCTGGAAAGTATGACATAAATAATGGAAAAAATCAGCTTCAACCAGTTTGTAAAATGATGTGAACACAACCATTAATAAACACTCAGATGATAACAGTGATTACTAACTACACATGCATCGTTCAATAATAACTAGGATCCAGAACATAAAATAATCAGATAATGTTTTGTTTAAATTAGAGTAACTTGTCTGAAGGTACACAGACTGCTCATCATTTTCCTGCACTTGATTTGTTCAATTTTATAATTTCCTGTCAGACAATTTGACTTTGACCAGGTGTGTGGGCCCGTTGTTTTCAGTCTCATTGTGTTATATGGGTCAAATGTTGGACTAAGCTTTATGAAATTGGCCACATATATTAATCTAAAATGCTTTGATACACAGATGAATTCCTGCTGACCTGAATAAGTCCAGATCATCAGCCCTCCACCACTTGGCTCGTTAGTTTTTATTTCATGTTGTGTTGGGTTTTCAGTGAACATGCAGATACATCTTATGGTCGGAAATCTTTTTCTAGTCTCATCTGAAAAGTGGCTTTTTTTGGGGGGGGGGGGGTTGTAGGTGTATTATTTATTTAGGCACTTTGCAAACATATTACATTCACAATAGACTTTGATCTTTCTGTAGGCAACCCTTCCAAACAAAGGAGGCTTTTTTAAATTGTTATCAAATTATGATTAGCCTTTTATAGTACACTTTTTATATTATTTTCTTTTTCTATATTTTGATTATTTTCCAATCTTGGAAAGGACTTAAATAATTCCCTTGTTATTATTTTGCTCTGTGTGAATCCATGAAGCTCTATAACAATCCCAGATTGATGGGGAGCAACAGTTACTTCTCAAGGGTCATTGCTGATGTCTTTCCTTTCTGGCGCTGGGTTATTGCACACTTAAATGCTACAAACATGCATGTTGCCAAGGCGTTCACATTCATGCACTTGCTGACTATGAAAGACTTTTGAATATATTAGAAGATGCTGTTTGTTTTCCCTACCTCCATCTTTTTCTCTGATACTGCTCCAGTAGCCTAAACAGAGTTCTCATTTCGTATCCCAACGTTTACTAATCAAAGAGAACATCCAGTTTTGTCCTTGAATACATTAAACATAGACTGTTGAAGATAGTTGACATTTTAACGACATTTTAAGTATAAATGAACCTTTCTATACAGCTGAAAGCCACATAGATCTGGGAGGGGAGGTCAAAGGAGCAAGGGGCATTAAACCATTATTAAAATAATGATGTCCTCAAACAAAGAGAGCAAGGCCTTATCAGAGACTTCTGAAATTGAAACACATGAAGGGGATTATGAGCCTGTATTTACAGATAATTTCTTTCTATTTTCACCTCAGGCTCACTAATGAGTGAGTATTTGAGAGCTACTAGCGAGGGAATGGTTCACAAATGGCAATTTTCAGCTTATAAAATGGCTTGAAAATTGCAGACTAAAATGCTCTTTCTGATGGCGATGAAAAGATCTCATTAAAATAAATAGCAGAGAGCCTCTTTGTTGTGCTTACTGTGCTGACGAGGGGAGCCTAATTCTCCTGCCATGTTGTTGTGCATTGGGGGTAGAGTTGCGGTGTTGTAGGGCCCTTCACTCCAATGAGGCTAAAAGGGTAAGGGATGTTTCTCTAATGACTCAGCCCCAAACAAGTAGGAGAATGCATTATAGACAACATGCAGCTAGGCGTGATACCCCCCAACACTGACAAAGCACCACAGCCTATTATTTCTCACAAAGATACACACGTGTCTAAATACAAAGCAAGTGAAATATTAAGACCAACACTGAGAGGAAAATGTAAAAAGTATTAACACTCCACTGTCCTACTGCAAAATTTCTAGTGAGACCGGTTTGAATGACGGTGAAGTGAAATGAATGCAGCTGCTTAAATAGGAATCTTTTGTGTGCATGACGGACGGCCAACAGATATGTAAACTGTGGAGAGACATAGTTTGGGATAGACAAGCAATAAAGGAGATTCTGATAAGAGAATCCGCCCATCTCACTGTAATAAAATCAGTCCTGATTTAAATAAATCTGATACCTCTTCCCTACACTAAATAATTACATCATTATTACTTAGATATGAAACAATCATATATCTTTATCTTTTCTTTTTGGCATACTTGGCAAGAAGCAAAGAAATTATTTATTGTGCAGATGACAATTGAACTCTTTGATTTAAAATAAATCCAATTGCCACAAAAACAAAAACAGCAGCAGAAAAATATAGAGGTTTACTCTATTATTAAAATAGCTCAAATTTGAATTAGGATCATTGTTTTACATCAATATTCAAAAGCAGATATTAACAGATTCGTGTCCATGTTAGGACTAAAAAGTTCATTATGGTTTAAGACTCAGTAAGATCTGGTGTCTCATTTTAACACTGATACTGCCATCTACTGGTCAAGCTGTGCAACAGTTTCAAGATTTCCCAATAGAATCAGGGAAAATTCTGGATTTTTATCAATAGGAAACCTAACATGTAAAGAATGGTCTGTTACTCTGGGACAGGGAGATCATCTCTATTAAGGTCAGATATTCTGGAGTTCAAATGCCTCTTATATTCTGAATGACCAACTAAATTTAAATCAGTCGGATTATGAAATAGACACTTGTAATTTGGTGCTATAGGAATAACCAGATTTTTATCAGATTACAGCAAAGGATTTAAATAAGTTTAGCCTTTACCCAAACAACCTCATTTAGGATATTTGACCAGTGACAAACTTATTTTGTCAGATTGTTTTAAGGTTTTAGAATAAGTTACAAGTCTAATGAGCCATAAATCTACAGGTCACCGAGTGATTTATCTGGAACTCTTGTAAATCCGTATACATTTAATTAGTGAAAGCAAATCTTTTCAGAGTTTTATTCAATGGGAATATCTGAAGATTTGGGGGAACATTTTATTTAAATAAAAGCCGTTTAGCATATATGCCTCAACTATGGTTCAAATTTAGTCACAATCTCATGGACTTGTCCTTTTAGTGCATTCTAGGGAACATGTGAATTCATACTTAAGTGTCGTTAAACTGACCAATTATGACACTTTTCTGGTAAATCAAGCTTAAGAACAGTTTAACACCTTTGAGCGAACAGATGAAACTACTGTAGAACAGGTTAAATGAAAACCCTAACAAGTCAAACCTACTAAGTAATGTCAGTGAAATTGAAACAAGTCAGTTTAAACCTTTGACTCAACTACTTACTTTTACCAAGTAGCCAAAGTAATAGTTTCATCAGTAGTCACATTCATGATTAATCAGGAAGTGTTGAGTTAAATAACAACCACATTTAACTGTTGCACATTTTATTTTTAAGGAAATGACATTTCACTATAAAATAAGATATGTCACATCATTGTTTGCTATGCAGACAGGCTTTTCTGTATCAATGCAGTTATGATACTTTCATTTTCACTCTTAAGCTTGTTGGAGCGGTGCTGTAAGAGGGCTTCTTTCTTAACATCCCAGGACCAAGTTTCAGGGGTTGAATGTTTAGTCGACCTCCTCGATTGTGGGGCCTGAAGATCCACCACCAGGAGCGGCGCCGCCTGCTCCAGGGAAGCCGCCAGGCATGCCTTCTGGCATTCCACCGGCGCTCTGGTACAGCTTGGTGATAATGGGGTTGCACACCTTCTCCAGCTCCTTCTGTTGGTGTTCATACTCTTCCCTTTCAGCAGTCTGAAAAAAGGAAAGTCAAAATTTAGCCAGGACAGTTTAATGGTGTACCATTAAAAACACGCTTCACCATCCCCCTCATTACCTGGTTCTTATCTAGCCAGCTGATGACCTCGTTGCACTTGTCCAAAATCTTCTGCTTGTCATCGTCACCGATCTTTCCAGCCAGCTTCTCGTCCTCCACGGTTGACTTCATGTTGAAAGCATAAGACTCCAAACCATTCTTTGAAGACACCTTATCACGCTGCACATCATCCTCAGACTTGTACTTCTCAGCTTCCTGAACCATGCGCTCGATGTCCTCCTTGCTGAGGCGACCTGGAAGCAGACAGCAGTCAGAACCTGTGCAGGGGAGCATTCTGGAAACTGGGCAGTTCATCTCGGCACTCACCCTTGTCGTTTGTGATCGTGATCTTGTTCTCCTTGCCAGTGCTCTTGTCAACAGCAGAAACATTCATTATACCGTTGGCATCAATGTCAAATGTGACCTCAATCTGAGGAACACCACGAGGAGCAGGAGGGATTCCAGTCAATTCAAACTTCCCCAGAAGGTTGTTGTCCTTTGTCATGGCACGCTCACCCTCATAAACCTGTTAGACCCATAAAAGAGACAGGTTAGACATGTTCACCTAAATACAAGTCCAAGTAAAGCTTCTTTAGAGGCTACAAACTAAGAAAAACATGGTTATCTGACCTGGATGAGCACACCGGGCTGGTTATCAGAGTAGGTGGTGAAGGTCTGGGTCTGCTTCGTTGGAATGGTGGTGTTGCGTTTGATCAGGACCGTCATGACACCTCCAGCAGTCTCAATTCCCAGCGACAGGGGAGTGACGTCCAGAAGGAGCAGATCCTGAACGTTCTCAGATTTGTCTCCGGACAGGATGGCAGCCTGGACAGCTGTGGAAACAAGAACATCCAAAACCTCTCAGCACACTGGACTCACACTCCACTAAAATATCTGTTCACCTTCTTACCAGCTCCATAAGCCACAGCTTCATCTGGGTTGATGCTCTTGTTCAGTTCTTTCCCATTGAAGAAGTCCTGAAGCAGCTTCTGGATCTTGGGAATACGGGTGGAACCACCTACCAAGACGATATCGTGGATCTGGCCTTTATCCATCTTGGCATCACGGAGAGACTTTTCCACTGGGTCGAGGGTTCCACGGAAGAGGTCAGCATTGAGCTCCTCAAAACGAGCTCTGGTGATGGAGGTGTAGAAATCGACTCCCTCGTACAGAGAGTCGATCTCAATGCTAGCCTGGGTGCTGGAAGACAGGGTGCGCTTTGCCCTCTCACACGCAGTACGCAGACGGCGAACTGCCCGCTTGTTGTCGCTGATGTCCTTCTTGTACTTTCGTTTAAACTCAGCAATGAAGTGGTTGACCATGCGGTTGTCAAAATCTTCACCACCAAGGTGAGTATCTCCAGCGGTGGACTTCACTTCAAAGATCCCATCCTCAATGGTCAAGATGGAGACGTCAAAAGTGCCGCCGCCAAGATCGAAGATTAGCACATTCCTCTCTGAGCCAACCTAGAAGTTAAGCAAACCACAGGAGTTGGTTAGTAATGAAACAGCGATTCCATTCTCTAAAGGTAAGTGTCTGCTTGATTTCTGCTTGCCTTCTTGTCCAGACCGTAGGCGATAGCAGCAGCAGTTGGCTCATTGATGATACGCAGAACATTGAGGCCAGAGATGGTGCCAGCATCTTTGGTGGCCTGACGCTGGGAGTCGTTGAAGTAGGCAGGGACTGTGACTACAGCATTGTTGACGGTCTGAAGGTTGAAAATGCGTCATTTAGCTTTTATGTGATTTTATGAACAATCTTTTAAATATTTTTGAAAAACCTAATCTTACTTTTCCAAGGTAAGCCTCAGCAATCTCCTTCATCTTTGTCAACACCATGGAGGAGATTTCCTCTGGGTAGAAAGATTTGGCTTCCCCCTTGTATTCGACCTGAACCTTAGGCCGAGTGCTGTCGTTGATCACATTGAAAGGCCAGTGCTTCATGTCCGACTGGACCACGGCGTCGTCAAACCGGCGACCAATCAAACGTTTGGCATCTAAGGCAGAAAAACGTAAAGTGTAAGATAAACATGAACGTTTCACTGGAAACTAGCACGTATAAATAAATCTGTAGTAGAATGCTGCACCTTAGAGAGCATCAACAAATACATCACTTCAGTAGTTTGTGCTCAACACTTCTATTATATATAATACAGAAGAACAAACTCTGCGCACCGAACACCGTGTTGGTCGGGTTCATGGCAACCTGGTTCTTGGCTGCATCTCCAATCAGCCTCTCCGAGTCCGTGAAGGCCACATAGCTGGGTGTGGTCCTGTTGCCCTGGTCGTTGGCGATGATTTCCACTTTGCCATGTTGGAACACACCGACACAGGAGTAGGTGGTTCCGAGGTCGATGCCAACTGCTGGTCCCTTAGACATGGTGGCTAAAATGAGGACAATAAAAGCACCGTAAAAATGCGTGGGTAGAACCACGGAAGTGGGCCCTTAAATATCCACGTCGGAAGAACAATAACGATCATGTAACATCGTCTTAAACCCAGGAACAACAACCCGGAAACACTGCAGGAAGCTTAGCCGCCATAACCGCCATTAGAGAAGATCCGAGAATGTTCCAGAAGCCCCTCCCCGAATGTTCCAGAAGCCCCTCCCCCTCCTACCGCAGTGAGAACAAACAGGAACGTGCTGCTAAATCTGCAGCTATTTAAACCGCTGAGCTGAAAAACCATCTCGAAATCGAATAAGTATCAAAAATAATTAAATCAATTATCTTTGGTCAGGGTTCGACTACGTCTTATTTCACAAAACGTATAAAACACAATAACAATCGCACCCAAAACTAAGGGATAAGAAGATCTAGTGCCTATAAACAGATTTTAAGAAAGAATCTTACCAAGCCGTAGAGGTGGGTTGACAGAATGCGCTAGAATGGAATGGGAGAGACAAGGGAGCTCCCTGGGATGTGAAGGCTAAGGAACGTTCTGCGTCCGAGAGGCTTTTATAACGCCGGCATGCTGACCAATCAGCGTCGAGTCCATGTTTCTGCACCAATCACATCGATGATACCTGATGACGCTGCTCACCACTTCCTGTTCGACCTGCTGAGCCTTTCGTAACAGCTTTGAGAGCACGTGCGTGATTATGGCCACCTGGTCTGATCAGAAGGTCGTTAACTAAAGCCCAGTTTAGCTGGGAGTGAAGCTTACACGAGGAGGGGAACCATAAAAGTGTAGAGCGTCTCAAAAAGGAAGTGTTACACTAACAGACTTACATTTGCTTTATACATTTATCTTTTCATAAAATTGAAAATCCATGTTGATAGTCATCTTTGGCCCATTTAGGAGGAGAGATGGTTCCTGTCACTTATATAAGGATGTAGGTTTTTGTTTTCAATGTCACTATAAGGAAATCTGTTTTTTACTGTTAGCCTTTAGGGAGTGACTGTCAGAAGTTATTAGTCAACTATTAAATAAGGAAGTTTAAGAAAAAATGAAAAACACAATCACTGTTTATCCACACTAACTTAATGTTTTTGAAAAAATATTTATTAGTAAAAAAAGGTTATATTTACATTTCTGCTGTAAAAAAAAAATCTTTGCAATGTAAACAGTGTCAACGTTATGAAGAACATGTGCAGTTGTGTGGTTATTAGTTTTAAACACCACCAACCTTCCTCAGCTTCACTTCATATTAACATAAAATATAACTACACATTCGAACTCTCAACACATGAAAAATACGCTTAACAACAGACTGACTTCGAACAGCTTTCATGATTTGATGTGATTTTCATATTTTGTGGTCTTTGTGCCTTACATTCATAAACATGACACAGTTTGAGTGTTGATCGTATCCATACTCATCTCATAAGTTCATAAATAGTTTTTATTACTATTCCAGAATAGTTCATCGCTATTGTAGAAAAGTCTTAAAAAAGGACCTGCCTTCTTTATTTGTTGTGTTCTTGGAACTGCGCTTGACTCTGGAAACACTGTTACAGGTTCAGTAAAGTCGAGGATGTCACCATAACAGTTTCCATATTTTCATGTCATTTTAAAGGGAAGTTTCCTTTATTTCACTTCTGACCGCGGTCGGCATCGTATCTTGAGAGGTCTGCCTTGTGGTGACAGTTTCTGTTGGAGTCACTGCGTTTGAGTTTGTTACTGAAGTAATTGCTGTTGGATCTTCGACAACATAATGTGCAAATACTGTGTTGAAAAGTCCTGTATGACAAAAAGAGAGAATTTTAAATTTTTTAAAATATATTCTGTTATTAAAACCTAAGAGAGATTGTAAACTGCATCTACAATGAGTTAGAAATAGAAGTTGAAGTTACAGGAATAGTGGAATCTAAATATTTGACTCATTTTCTTTCCATACATCTCAACGTGGGCATAAATAATATGTAAAGTATTTCCTGGCTTATAGGTAGGCAGTAAGTTGTTATTACTGTATAACAATTTCTACCTTGTTACATTTTAAAAGCTTAAAACACTATTTTATTTTCTGTAAAAATATAAATGAATTCTCATGATTAAATCTAAACAATAATTTCAAGGTTTGACTTTAAGTTTTCTGCCGTCTATATTTAACTGCAACATAAAACTAATGAAATAACAAACGCACCTCTTCGTCTTTGGCCCTGGGAGTTCTTCTCTTCTTGGCTTGATTTTGATTTGCTGCTTGCTTCTGACGGGTCGGAGTCTTCATTCTCTGTAACAATAAAAACTGTGAGATGTTTTTCAAAGTGATGTTAAATGTATATAAAGAATGTATTAAAGATACCTTGAAGGTTCTTTATAAAGAAAGACTTCAAAAAAAGCTACACCAGAAATCTGAAGTTCTACACATTTATCCTGCTCACCTCTCTTCCAGGCAATATGTGCTCTCCTCAGCTTGATAGCAAAGAAAATAACCACAACCAGAAGTCCAAATATGAGGCAGGTCACCAGAAGGACTAATAGGGAAGAGTTTTGTTTCGTTCCTGTTCTCCTGTTGGAGTCTAATGAATCTGCAAAAACACAGCATGTCACATTTTCATTAAAGCCCACAAACCTACATAAGAGTGTTATATTTAAAAGCACAAAGTGTTTACCTGTCATGTTTCTCTCTGTTGTATTGTACACTGTGATATCCTCTATCAAATCACCTTTAAAGACAAAGGAAACATGAATGTTTTACTGTGGGAGTCTTTCGTAGTGAAGGAAGACTAAATAATGAAGGTTAAGTTTGAATCATTTATTGTTTGCAGCTCCAGTGGGTTTTTAACTTGAAGGCTACGTGAAGATATCAGGTGTCAACAGTAGATGTCAGCAAACACACATTGATCTCTGTCATTTTTAAAATGAATGCCTGTACATTTGTACCTGTGGTGTTCGCTGATTCAGTGCTGTTGTCATTCCAAATTTGGTCTGGTAATGTGGAAGTGAGCAGGCCATCTGCAGAAAGAACAGGCGTGTTAATGCTTCAAAATGGTTTAACCTACACATAGTCTAATAATGTTGAAACTGATTTATTGCAGACATGCAAACAGCCATTGTTTGATATTTGGGGATAATTAAAAAAGAGTGGTGTGCATGTGAATGTATCAGATGAGCATTTACAATCACCTAAGCTAAGGCTCAGCATTAAAGAGAGAACGTCTGCCTTGACAGTGTTAACCACACTTCTGAGCTCTCCTCACCGGAAACAGATCACAACCCACAGCTGAGCTTTAGTGACAGCGGCACTAGAAATGAAACCTATCTGTACTTTCCATCTTAAAAACCCACGGGTTGTGTTATGTGAATCATGTAACTCTTCTTTCCCCCTTTGACCTCCATATACAACGTGTTGTTTTAATTCATTTAATCAAATTAAAGAACAATTTGCTAGAGTTTTGATACAAACGGATCTGCAGGACACAGCACATGATGTACATTAAGTAAAATAAGATAAACAAAGAAAAGAAAACAAGGATCCACTTTGATTTCTTGTCATGTTGCTGGCCAGTTCGGATGCAGTGAAAACTGGTTATTAAAGCAACACACAATCAGCCTCAACAACATTGCAGTAGCTTAGGGTTAGTGGTACCCCACCCTTGTTACTTGGTGACACCATTTATGGTCTAGGAACCAATAGTCTGTTTGGCTGAGCCGATGAAAGGCAGCTCCTAGCAGGCTTCACTTTCTTCACTGGTTTCTCTGCATTCACAATAAATAGATATACTGTTGGAGTTTTTCCATTGGCAGCCAGCTTGCAGGACTAAACTCTGGTATTCAGCCAGAATGGATAAAACTTTAGGAACTTTGTTTGACTTTTGAGGAACATGGCAACACCAGTGTGTTTTTGTGCTTCACTGCTTTCTGTCTCTATTCTACATTATCTTGAATATTGGCATACAGTAATTAAGACTTTAGGATTGACAGGAATTTCTCTCACCACTAGGGCTGAGTTCTCTGTGTGTATATGTAGCTGTTTGCTCCGGTGATGCTGTGGCAGAAGATGACCACTCCAATGAGGGACCATTTATGTTTGTGGTTGTAGAGCGCTCTGCTGGACTTCCATCTGTAGACGATGCTAGAGTTGGCTGTTCTGTGAAAGAACTGGGGGTGGAACTACCGTTGGGCTTGTTTTCTGTGAAAGAAAAAAAGGTTTACCTCATAAAAATCATAAAAATCACATCACAGGGAAGATGTGCACTGTCATCTAAACAGTTTGTAAATGACATAAATGCTGTCCAACTTAAAGGTAAATGTTTAGGTTGCACAGAAAGAGGAACTTATTTTGGCCTGTTTGTATCAGTCTTTTTATCTAGTGAAGTTAAGAACTGAAGCCATTGAGATGGAGCAATTGAGGTGAAAAAACAACTGTTGCTTTTCCTGTTTTATGACGATACAACCGTAATCACTGTTCCTCAAATATCCCCCTTTTTTGGAGAAGTGCTGTACTATAAACAGGTTTCAAGAAAACCCAGAGCGATTGTGAATAATTCCTATCCCGGGAGAATATTTGCCAAGTATCATTAAAGGTGATCAGTTACTCACTTCCAACTTTCACAAAGTTAATTAAAGGCCCATCATGCAGATCCGGGTGGTGAACCAGACACATCACAGTGACCCTGCTCTGCTTATGAAGAACATTTAAGGTTGCACTCGCGACAAATGTCCTATGTTCTTTATATGTGGTTGAAGGAACAACTGTGAAAAAGAATGGCCTTTGTTATGGTCATCATATGAGCAGGTGAAACATCATACATATACCAATGTTTTTTTATTTAACTGTAGTCATCTGTTATATCCTATTGATGTGAATAAAGATAACAGCAACTTTTAAATCAGCTCCTATATGTCACGTGCCTTTTTCTCATTCAAATCACTATTCCAAGATATGTTTAATCTAAATGTTTCCCCATTTTTGAACTTACATTGAAATTCAGATCCATTTCCAATTTTCCAAGTGATCGTGGGAAGATGGTTGTTTGCCTTAGAGATGCATTTTACAACAGACATTTCTTCATGCTTCGTTACTGACATTCTGGGACCATCTTTCAAGCAAAGAAAAAAGTGTTAATTTCTTACAATGATACTGAAGAAATGATAACTAAAAAGTTGATTCATTAAAAACATTTTATTTAGCATTTATATTAATAAACTCACCTAATACTGTAATCTTCACTCTCTTCTCAGTCAGTGTGGGTCCATATTGTGTGCATGTGTAAATTCCTCCATCTTTAAAAGTAACTTTGGAGATGCTGATGGAGAACTGGGAGTCGGACAGCTTGGTGATGCTGTATCGTTTGTCCCTTATTACTACACAAAAACCATTTTAAACCTATCAGTTCTCATCCCATATTAACATTTTCGTAAATGGTTTCACATCATATGGAATATTCACCTGAATAACTGTTGAAGAACATGATTTTGTTGTCTGGATCCTTCCACTCAACATAACCCTGATGAGCTTTGATAATAGGACAGTGTAGGTCCACATCGCTACCCTTCAGCACAGTCACAGTCTGCAACATTTCTGCAAATGAAACTGCAGCAGAACAAAGAAGAAGTGTTAGTTCCTTGAAAGTCTAAACTTAGAATTTAAAATACATTTTATCCCCCCATCTCTCACAGAACCAACATGCTGCATCTATTGGAACAGTTTTCCATTAAAGCTTTAAACAATAAAAGAAATGTTTCCTTCTGAGAGCTGTCCGAGGTTAAATCTATTTCTTACACCTTGACTCATCCGTTCCCCTGTTTGTCATGCTCTGCCCCTGTTCGTGTGTGTGTGGAGGTGGTGTGACCTTAAAAGGCACACTATAAGCAAGCAGCCCCCCGATTGCTTTGCAGCTGTGAGAGGAAGTAATGTGGTCAATTCTTCAAGCCGAGGGAGAAAGTGGGGGGAGCGTGAGAGAAAATATAGATCAGTTGTAGGCTGCAGGTGGGGGTTTAAAGACTTTCTTCTTTCCTGTGGGCTGAGAAACAGACTGGCTGGAAAATGAGATTGTGGGGGCACACTGACATCCTCACGCAGGACAGTGGACTAGACCATTACTAGTACTAAAGTAAATAAAACAGGAGCAATATATTTTGATCATATGAAAATAAAACAAAATAACAGTAATATGACTGTGGGGACTGGAAACAGGGCATTAACAGGTAGTAGCTAAGACCTGTGTGTAATTGGAAAAGTTTCGTTTTTTGCTACTCAATGTTAACAGAATGTCATTTTATTAAATAAATAAAAAACTCCTCAATTTCACTTTGGTAGTGCCTCTTAGATGGTTCCAGCTGTTCATGATATACTTAGACTTTTCTTTCTATTTTGGAAATTGTCGCCCCTTATTAGTGAGATGTGTCATGGCATTGTGTTTGGCTTTGTCAGATTTCCAATTCAATTCAACTTAGTTTAATTGTATAGCTCAAATTTTCAATACTTGTGGTCTCGAGGCAATTTAACAAGAAAAATCCTTTAATTCCAGGTCTGTAGGCTTACGTTGCTGTTTGTTTACATAAGGATTGTAGTTTTGTTGGAGATTTTCATATTCATCTACCCACTCTACCCAGTAGTTGATGGACTACCTACTGATTCATTTAAAACATGAGAAATTCTTAAGAAATATGAAATTCCATCAAATTAATAAAAAGCAGAAATGATTAATTATGTTATTGGCAACCAATTTCTTTGTAAAACCTCTGCGAACAATAAAATAAATTATAGTAGGCAATAGTCTGAACAATAATTCATCATGGATTAAATTAATTCAAGGGTTTAAAGTACTCTGGAACAATCTGAAACCACACTTTCATAAACTCAAACGGTTTATGAAATGTGGTAAAAGTGCAAAGAAGTACAGACGTGTTCTGCAACATTTTATAGTAATATAGCATTACTAACCACGTCATTTATGACTTTGGTATAACAAGCCACACAGATTTCCTTTAAAACAGTTAAGAGTGAAACCAGAAATCATCTAAACAAAGTTCTGATTATGTTCGTTAACTGAAGTTTTACCTCACAAGTAACAAAAAGAAATATTGAACAAACAGGATTAATTTTGACTGTAAACAAGTTCTGAGTGTAAAGTAAGCTCACCTTGTATAAGCAGAGAGAAGACAACAAGCTGTAGCTTCATTTTCGGTCTGTAGCCTTCCACGTTACTCTGCTTCCTCTGCACTCGCTCTATATGCACTTGGTTATGGGACCTTCCGTGACATCATGTGGTTTCCCCTGACTTGTTCTTTCAAGCGATGTCCATGTGATTCCAAGAGAAAAAGTCCAGGTCAAGAGTTCAGGCATCATACAGAGTTTTGATATGAACTACATAGATGTTTGTGCTCATTCATTTGTCATGTTGTTTGTCAACTTACAAACTATTGCCCCATTTCATCTATTCACTTGTTTTCATGAACCGAGAGGCAGTGAGTTTCCTGGACGAATCCCCATGAGTGACCGATCACATTCAGAGTTAATAAGTACAGACTGAAAAGAACAATGATATGAAATATGCCAATATTCTGTTAGTGTAAACAGCTTCTTTTAATTATTAAAATGTTCACACTCTTAAAAATACTGGATGAGGATAAACAGAAGCCTTTATTTTTAGTTGTAAAGTAATTATTGATTAATCGCTGATCAAATAATAGCTAAATTTCCTTCAACTATCTAACTTGGACAGTTTTACTTTCAATTTGCAAAGCGCTAAAACTGCATCTGTTTGTAGATGTGAAACATAAATCAAGTGTTACTTTTAGATTCTGGAGCAGCTCTCAGACCTAACTTAGTGTTGAATACTTATAAACTCAATGTAACTGGGGATTTTATAATTCACACTGACACTGACTATAATATCCTGAATGTAGCCTTTAATGCTACCTTGGATTCCCCTGGTTATGCTCCTAATTTTCACAATTTCCCCACTTCTGTCATCTTCTGGACTTTGTTCTGACATTAAATGTGAACAAATAACAGCAGTTCCTCAAAACTCTGTTTTTTTTAACCTTTTTCTTTCAATTTGAGGCGAATTCACATTATAGTTGGGGTTGATCCAACAACTACAATTTTAAAATAATGTGTTTAATTTAGTGTTTAATTTTTTGCTGATACAGAAAAACTTAGAAGACGGAAGAACTTTTATTTCTATCCTGTAAAAAGAGTCAATTCCTCATTGCATGTTGTGTTAGAAATGTAGCCTCCTTGATAATAAAAGCACACAGTCATATGTGTTGGATTTATTTAAGAGTGATATGCTTTAAAGTACAGTACTAGAAAATAGAATGTAAAGGTCTCTCTGCAGATATTAAGGGGTCTTACTTGAACTGAAAAAATACTCATTGCATAAAAAGACCTTTCAGCAAGTGAACAATCTTTATCATTAACAAGAATTAGAGCAATCCTAGGTGTCTTTGTCACTTACAGTCCTGTACATACACAGAGAGATGAACCATCCATATATAATTATCTCTCAAAGTGTTGATTATAAATAGAATTGATTCTACAAAAAATAATTGTAGAACCTGATCTGTTTGAAGAGCTTCAGTTTACCTAGTTTCAGGTTTCAGAGCTCACCATAGCACTGAAACAGAAGCTCCCTAATAATATCTCTTTACATCAGATAATAGTTCTGGTGAGGCGCTCGCACCACACAGCCCTGCATGAGGGGTGGTTCTTCCTAAAATTTCTAAAAGTAGAAAATAAAATGACAATAAAAACAAAACAGCAGTCTCCTTAGTTTTAGTCAAGAGCACCATTAACGCTTTCATTTCTGTTTTCTTCCATGGTGTATCTAGACATTGCTGCATTCGTCAACATCACTCATTAATCCTGGTGAAAAATATCCCTACAGTCTGATGGTGCCACGATCACATTTCAGCATTCACTCATTCACCTATTCTTAATATTCCTTATGTTGGTGAGCTGTACTTTAGCCACTTCTGCCCTTGAATAAGCACTTATACATATCTGGACTTTAGGCAAGGCAAGGCAAGTTTATTTGTATAGCACATTTTCGTGTACAAGACAATTCAAAGTGCAATTCAAAACTGGAATGAAGCCTCCCCTTGTTTGGTCCTGACTCTGGGCATCAGCAGGAGGCCCCTACCTGAGGTTCTCAGAGTCCTGGCTGGTTCATATGGCTCTAACATGTCAGATATGTACTTTGGGGCTAAACCATGAAGAGATTTGTACACAAGCAAGGCTGTTTTAAAGTCTATTCTTTGAGTGACAGGAAGCCAGTG
>JAVLVB010000437.1:222283-234390 GCA_032876305.1 Orestias chungarensis | reverse complement strand
AGGAAAGAGGAGAAGCAGAAGGAGAAGCCATAGCACCGCTAGAAGCTAAGCTAACTGAGCTAGCGAGTGCTCACTACACAAAAAAGGTCAGTTTAGAACAATTACGGTTTCTATAAACTTCAGTGGAGCAACAGAAATGTGTGATTAACGTGAATGTTTAGAAACGTCTCAGTACAGAGAATAAGGAGTAATAAGAGAGGGTGCGGAGCTAGCAGACGCTAACAGACGCTAACAGACACGCGGGGCAACAACAGGAAGTGACGTCGATACGTACCTTCGTCAGCGAGCAACCAGCAGAGTCCAGAATCTATCTTGTAATATTCAAATTAATTTGGATATTTTGCACTATATATTATTTGCACTCCTAATTGTCATTGCTGCTATGTCCAAAGTCCCATATTGTAGATTCTGTGTAGTCAAATCCTATTTCTCGCATAGTTCTTATATTTCATTATGGTATTTAAAATTGCTATCAGGGTGTAAACTGGACCGTGGGATTATAATTTCGTCCCACCTCATGTACCACATGTGATGTGATGACAAATAAAATTCTTTGATTCCTTGAATCCTTGATTCCTTGAATCCTTGATTCCTTGATTCCTTGAAGCGTTTATTCTCTTCTCTTTCCTCATGTCCTTCCCACTCCTGACCATTTGGTGGCGGTAATGCTTCTGAAGGGTGTTTGCCTCGCGCCATTAAACTAAGCAAGAAGAAGAAGAAGAAGATATAAATCTATTTCCCTCCAATAAAAGAAAAAAGGTAACAGTTTAGTTACTTGTCCTTTTTATGTGTAGCTGTTCTGTTTAATTACAGCAGGGAAACTTTTAATGCTGACGGATGAAGTTGCTTCGCTACAGTTCTTTGTTGTATTTATGGGCTTCATCGGCTTCCCTCTTCATGTTCTCCTTCACCAGCTTCCCTCTCTTCATGTTCTCCTCATGTTCTCTTCATGTTCTCCTCATGTTCTCTTCATGTTCTCCTCATGTTTTCTCCTCATGTTCTCCTCATGTTTTCTCCTCATGTTCTCATGTTCTCCTCATGTTTTCTCCTCATGTTCTCCTCATGTTCTCTGTGTATTGATGGGCTTCATCCCTCTAGATCACACAGCAGCAGATTTGTGAGTCTTCCATCATTCATGGCTGAGAGCTGACTGAGCTCTGGTGTAGACAGACAGCAGCTCCAGTTTATCATCACAGATCTGTTAAAGGTTGTGTTACTTTATTCAAATGTTCCTGTTCGACCACATGTGATCTCATTATTAGACTAACAGACAAAGCTAATGCTGCTAGATTCACCTTATGATGATACTTCCTCCCTATGTTAGCTGCTAGATTCACCTTATGATGATACTTCCTCCCTATGTTAGAAGGATTAGTGTCATTTCCTACATTAGATGATAAAGTATAAAGTAGTGCATTAAAAGGGTTAGCATGTTTATTTTTCTGTTACCTCAATAAAAATGTTTTGTTCAATATGTTAAATATGCACCTGATTCTATTGTTGCTGTAATGAAAACCATCAAAAGTGAACAAAGATAAGTTATCAGACTATCTGGTTTAATAGTTTATAAGATGCATCAAGTCCCGATTGTTACTGCAGGATAACTGCTCTCAGTTTGTGTTTTTGGTTTCTGACAAAACTCATTGTTTGTTTTATAGTTCATGTCAATCTAAGCAATGATGCTGCACGGCTTCAAGAGCAGCAAGCAGGATTTCACTTTTGGATCATGGAAGGTAATGGCAGCAAAAAACCACATCATGAAATCTAAAGACATTGAAAGGTAGGTGGGACTTTTCTTTACAGCTATGATAAAATGTGGATCACTTTTGTGGTGTGTATATATGTATATATATATATATATATATATATATATATATATATATATATATAATCTTATTTTTTGCCGTATATCTAATGCAGCCATTGGCATAAAATTGTTGGTGCCAGTACTGGTGACCTACACATACAATGCAATTTGACCACAAATTAAGTTTTGTATAAACAGGTTGAGGTGTTATAGGTAAAAAGTATTAAACCCTTAAAACAATGTGTTACCTTATGGAAAATTATTTTCTGTTACTGAAAATAATTATTTTTTTAATCAAACAACTGGTTCATTAAAAATAATTCACCATGTCATCATTCAAGGTTAGTGCAGGAAGAACAATTTTGCTTTGGTCTAGAA
This sequence comes from Orestias chungarensis, assembly GCA_032876305.1. Taxonomy (NCBI): domain Eukaryota; kingdom Metazoa; phylum Chordata; class Actinopteri; order Cyprinodontiformes; family Cyprinodontidae; genus Orestias; species Orestias chungarensis. Next base: position 232,205 of record JAVLVB010000437.1, on the reverse strand, counting down.
CTCCTTTTACTTTTTATCAAATGAAGTAGTTATAATATCTTCTATGACTGAGCTATCCTGAGATAGACGTCACTTGAATGAGAAACATCTTTAGATATCAGGAGATCTTGTTACACAGCCTACTTCTGTACATTTCTGTCTTAATGTGAGAAACGTGCTATTTTTCTGTAACATTACTCTTAATTTAACGTACCTGGTGGAGTAATGTGCTCTATTTTCTCTGTAAATATGGATTACTTGTAAATGTTTGCCAGTAGAATATACTGAGACAAATGTAGATATTTTTAATACTTATGTTAATTGCTTTCAAGCACAAGATATAATGAACACAAGCGCTCTATAATTTTGATCATAGATTATTTTATATTTTGCTTTAATATGCTGAGTTTACTTAAAAGAAGAATAAAATAGGAAAATCTTCTGCCGGTTACTGAACCCACAATTTGGCTGCATATTCTAAAGTTTATTCATACAAAACATTAATATTTGGTTTTCTATTTGGTATTTCTTTTACCCCTCTGCTTTTTTTACCAGATTAGCAGACGAACTGAACATGCCGTCGCTCCCAGAGATGTTGTTTGGGGATAACGTTTTGCGGATCCAACACACGGACCAGTACGGGATTGAATTTAATGCCATCGACGCTCTTAAGAGAGTCAACAATATGGAAGACACTGTGAAGGTAGCCTGTGCTCAAGAGTGGCAGGAGAGCAGGTAAGTCAACAAAATAATGAGAATATTATCAAGCTGTTGGTTTTTCATAAAAGCAGTATCTTGATTTCCATAGTCAGCGAGTTTAGAACTGATCAAAGAAGTGGATACACCTTCCCAAAGTCCTGGTTATTGATTATCAAACAAAAACAAACTTATCCGAGCTAAAAACACTAAACAAATACTTACTCAGTGCCTAGGAGTATTTACATTCGACTAAAGGTTGTATGAAATAAGTAATAAAATAACATTAATAACAGTAATGAAAGATCATAGGCAGAAGAAGCTAGAGAGGACCAACAATTGATGTTAATGTTTTAAAAATGATTCATCTGTAATAAAATAACATCCGAAGATTAAATGAAAGATCATAGGCAGAAGAAGCTAGAGAGGACCAGCACTTCCTGTTAATGTTTTAAAAATGATTCATCTGAAAATTGGTAAATAAATGGCTACACAGTTTAAACTTTTTTTAAATACTTTTGAATAGTCACCCTCTAAATACTGGTGCAGAGCCATAAGATCTTTATCTTTCCAACTTAAAATGGAGGAATTTCTCCTGGTCGATAGTTTGAATTACATGATAACATGATTGGAGGTGTTGGGTCTGGTCGTTGTCCATGCAGACAGACGCTCCACCTCCAACCTGTAAGCCGACTGATCCCCTCCTGAGAGCCCCACCAATGTGGCGTCCTCTGCAAACTTAATGATGGTGTGACTCAGGTGGTGCAGTCATGGGTGTAGAGTGTGGGGCTCAGCACACAGCCCTGTGGGGAGCCAGTGACAGGTGGTGTCCTCCTCTCTGTCTGTGAGGACGGTGCAGGCAAACTGATGGGGGTCGATGTGAAGTTATGCGACCCTGTACCAGCTTCTCAAAGCACTTCATGAGTGCTACTGGTCATTGAGGCTGGTGATGTTGGACTGTTTAGGCAGAGGGGCGATGGTGGAGGACTTCAGGCAGGCTGGGATGGAGCTCTGGGGGAGAGACTGGGTTAAGATGGCGGTGAAGATCCCTTCCACTTCAGCTTAATTTGAAAGAAAAATAATTCAATCCAATCCATTCCAGTTTATCCTACTTATCCTACAGTGCATCAAGTTCAGTGTTAGTCCTGTCAGTCAGTTTTAGGCTAATCGCTACGGTAGATAGTATGTGACCTTTTCAACTTGCACATTTCAGAGCTGACTCTGAACACACCCAGGAAGTCCTGAGGCCTTTTGACTGGACGTTCACCACGGATTACAGAGGAACGCTGCTAGGAGAAGAACTCCAGATAAAGGCTTGTTCCATGCGTTTCTCTCACTCTCTCCTTTGGTTTGGGTTTTGTGTAGCTTAGGTTTGTCTGTAAACTGATTTTGTGTCACTTCTTGTCTTTCTAAAGGTGACTAACACAGAGGAGCGTATCGACATAGAGAAGCTCAAAGCTCGGGAAAACATCATGTTCTTTGATGAGGTTTTGCTATTTGAAGATGAGCTTCACGACCACGGAGTTTCAATGATTAATGTCAAAATTGTAAGTGCTTCTCTTGAGAGCGACAGGCAAAATACCATTAAAAATGGTATGACGAGGCAAACAAGCCATGAAATCTAATAATATAGTTTGAATTAATTCAAGTATTTTTACTTTTTAAGTTCAAATATACTTTAGTATTTACAAAACCTTCTACAAGTACAGTTACCATTTTCCTCTCTTGCTTTTTAAAGTAAATGTAGGTATTACCTCCACAGACTTCTGATTGGTAATGTAAAATATTGCCATCTAGCATATCCTCTAAGGATTAACGAGGTGCATGATTACGGATCTCTTAGATAAAGTTGAATTAGTGTATGGTGCACACTATTAATCCAGACACGCTGAGTGTTTTATTGATTCAGGTAAGTAGGAGCAATGACACAGCTAAAGGTTACAAGTCTAGGACTGGAAGTGTAGCAGCCATCTACCCGGACATTTAAGACTCCTCTATACTTCCTTCTGGTACTTAGCTTTATTTAGCACTTAGCCACTCAGGTACCAGAAACTGGTTCAGTTTCACTTTACTTTATTGGCCAGAAACTTGACTTAGACCCCATAGAGAATCTGTAAGTTATGATGAATGGAAGATGAAAATAAAATACAGATGAGCTGCAGCAGCAGGCTGGGCATTCATTACACCTCCATGCTAGACCTTGTTCATGCAGTAAATCATAGCACAGACACAAGTCTGTGTAAAAAAAATCCTGCTTTTATTGCTTTAATGTAATGTGCTAATGTAGAGACGCTTAATGTTGTGTTCTTATTTTATTTAAGCCAAAATACTAAGAACCACGTTTTTAAAGTATTTCACTCACTTTCTAAAGCTATACCAGTAAAGTTTGTAATGTTAAACCATTTGGGAAGAGAGTGGTGAAAATCCTTCTGTGTGGTTATCCTGAGTAGAAAGCTAGACTTTACTGTGGTTTTCCTTTAAATTGGATGTGATTGGATAGTTACTAAAGTTTGATTTTGCAGAGGGTGATGCCATCCAGTTTCTTCTTACTGCAGCGTTTCTTCCTGCGTGTGGATGGAGTCTTGATTAGAGTCAATGATACTCGGCTTTATTATCAGGTAAGTTGAAACCTATCCTCACTCACAGAATCTGTAATATCTCCATATGTTTAACTTGCTTAGCTATTTTGAGATGTCAGGATTCTGTCAGGGTTTCCGCTACATGTTGGCCTAACTATGTTACTTTCCTATCGACATTATGTTCTTGTTTGTAATATGTAAAAACTCATGATTACTCCAAATTGGTATGCTTATATTTGTAATTCATACCAAGGCCAGAAAAACAAATATAAAAAGGAAGAAAAAGGAAAAGTTCCAACCACGCTTCCTCATTAAGCCCCAAAGCCTTTTTTTCCAGGCAGATGGTGGAGCTGTACTAGTGTGAATAGTGGCGCAAGGCCATGTCATCACTATGTTTCCCTATTTTAATTTCATGTTGGTCTGTGTTGGTGCCTGTGTTCTTAAATGATGACACACACATGTTATTGATATGTCCATGAACTAATTTTGTTACACATTTCTTATAAAGCCATTTGTTACAGAGCAATGTTTTAATGATGTTGTCTACATTAGCTTCAGTTCGGCTTTATCAGCAGGGGGAACTTTGATGTATGGTGGAAATTGATTATTAAAACTTTATATGTAACAAGGAGAATCTTATAATCTATTCTGGATTTGACTGGAAGCTATAAAAGGGGAGATATGATCTCTGTTTACGTGGGCTTCTGATATTTAACGGTAGTATGTCATATACCTTGGATGAATTGCAGCACAAACAACATCAAAATATTCATTAAAATGTACTAAATCTAAATCAGCGGACACTATTTGAACTGTATTATTGTTACATCTAAAACAAATGTTTCTATCTTCTGTCTAATTCAACTATCTCTGAATTAGATCCTCTTTGTTCTTTGTTGGAGATGTCAAAAGGATATTTATGTGTGCCTGGTCGGGTCCTGCGTTATTTTGGTAAATGTGTCATGTTTGACTCCAAAACTTCACACAATTGTCTTTTCAGTTTGTTTCATTAGTGCAAAAATAAATTCAAACAATATAATTCATTTTCAGTTATTGTGTGAAGTTTTATGATAGAAATCACTTTTCTTTATGTAACTAGTTTCCTAAAGAAGCCAATGTTAAAGCCTGTTTTCCATTATTTGTGTTATTATTACATTATTTTGTGTCACAATAGCTCCACAAGACATGGTGGTTAAACAAAATGACACATATCGCGCATCCCTAGTAACTGTAACCAGAAACAAGTCTTCGTAGGTGCAATTTTAATAATTACAGATTCTGAAAGCACAGATTCTAAGCTTCTCAAAGATGGCAAACACATGGAAATAAAGAAATAAATAAAGGAGATGTGGGCATCTGAATGTTGGCATTCTTTAGAAAGGTTTACTGAGATAAGAAATAAAAACATTCTTATGAAATGAAAGACGTGGTCTGCAGTATGAAGAAGGTCTCATCTTGCTCTTTAGCAGACAGGGATGTGATACCTAAACGTCTTTAGTGCATCATATCCAACACATATGAAAAATGGTTAGTAAATCATCAACTGCTACAACTAATCACTAGGAAAAGCAAATATAAGTTACAAGACAAACCTACAGAAAGCTTAGCACACGTTGTCATGAGACACGACACGACAGAGTGAGACGTCACTGTCATGTTGGCTTTAAAGCGAAGTCACAGGTTCTGCCGACTATCTGCTGATTTCCTCTCTGCTGTGTCTCATCTTTCACATGAGTGTACAACATTAGATGATGTTGCACCATAACAGAGTTTACTTTAAGAACATGAACGAGCAACATAAAGCCCTCATTTTCCATACACAGAGTACGTGTATATTATGCAAACTAAAGTTTCCATCGCCTCCGTTATCTGAATCGACTGGTAATGTCTTCTTCTTTTATTTAGCCCTGAAGGCTTGATGTTGGAGGTTAACTTTAGCATAGTGCAGCACGTTGTGAAGTGCTTTCTAAGGTTTGTAGTATTTCTAGACTAACTGACCTGCCCTGGCAGGTCTTGCTCACTACTTTGCATTTATGCAGCTGTTGTTTCACTTTTAAATGTTTGTTTTAAATGTAAAAGGATTCCAGACGTTTGATCTTAGTTGGGATGACCTCTGCATCAAAAAAAAACAATTCAGGTTCTACATTGCTAAATTTAAATGTAATCAATTCAAATAAAATGAAATGGATTATAACTTTTTTTACTCGGCCCTTTAGAAGATTCAAGAGGACGTGCGTCTGTTGGCGTCATCAGGTTGTGATCACAACCTTTCACTGGAGCATTTAGAGTGTGATGCGTCCTGAATGATCATTAGTACCTTCAAATCTGAAACCATGGTCTTGAGCTGGAAAAGGGGAGAATGCTCCAAGTTCAGGAGTTTAAGTATCTTGAGGCGTTGTACACAAATGAAACACAAATGGAGCAGATCAACAGGCTTGCTGTTGCTGCAGGCATGATGGCGAGGAGAGAGCTGAGCAGTAAACTGAAGCTTTCTGTCTACTAACCAGTAACTCAGCATAAAACTGTTTATATGCAGCGTTATTTAATTTGTCTGAGAGCCCGAGGATCTAAATCATCCTTGTGAAGAAACATGTAAAGTATGTTTGGAACATTTAACTATTTCATAAAGTATTTTTTAAATGAATTCTCTAAAAACCCTGGAGGCCCTGAGGGTTGTCTTAGATGCAGCTTTAGGACAAAAAGGGAGTCATATAAAACCCACTCATGAACATGGTTATTAGAGTATTGATGCATGCATATTGATGCCAGTACTTTGAATAGTTTTGCACACTGGAAATGTTGAAAGGAAAAATTGTTTTTGACTGTGTTTTATTTCAGGATGGAAAGGACTACATGCTGCGAGAGTTCAGCACAAGAGAAAATACAATAGCAGAACTTAAGGTGGGTGAACTTAGATGGGAATCTGTAGCTATAACAGAAAACTCTCTTACAACACTGACATATGCCTTACAGCTTTAGTCACACATATTGGGACTAGGAAAGGAAAATACCACTATTGTAAATTGACATTACTCCAAATTACTTGGTTTGTATGGATACTTGGAGCATTATTTTAGCTATTCATCACCTGAAATTAACTGTAATTCTGAATTTGTGGCAACATTAACTTTGTTTTTGGTGGCTTACTTGGGTGGACAGGCAGTATGTTGTTTTGTTTGAGTCATTGCTGTCACCTACTGGCTTTTTTCCACAATCAAGCATGAATAATTATATACTTCCAGACTGAAAACACGATGACTCCATGTTGGTCGTCAACATGGTGTCAGAAACGTTACACCTCGCACCCTCGTTGTAATGAATGCCTGGTTTTGAGGGGTGACTATCCATTCTGAATCAGAGACAATCATTTAAAGGTTAACGGGGTTTTGGAGTACCTAATTCCAATCCTCAGAAGCTGTCTTAGGAGTTATAGGACAGTAGCCTTTGAGAAATGGGTTCTGTTTAGGGTACGGCTGTCTCTGAGTGATCTCCTGATGCACTCTTCCTAGCTCTAGGTCAAGGGTTGGGGTTAGGGGGGCAGCTTTTGAACAGTACAGCCCTTTTTCCAGATCCAGATGTTTTTTTTTTTTTACTTTCCTTCTTCAGTGCACATAGTTCCCAATGTTCTGTGTCCGAATTCAGGCGGGTGGAGAGCGGCAGAATATTTAGATTTCATCAAATACACTTTCAATGACATAACATGAAGTCTCCAATGTTTTTAAGCTAATAACTTAATTTTAGTTATTCAGTTCCAATTTGGTTTATTTATGTGGCCCCAATTTACAGCACATATTGTCTGGAGGCCCTTTAACAGGGAATCATGTCATTCCACTCATACACGTCAAACAAATCATGTTAAAAATGTTCAACTCTAAGGAAACTCAGCAATTTGCAGTGTTCACTGGTCCTGGATCAGCACACCTGTTATCTGCTCAGTTTACTGTAATATCGCTCCTTCATTCTTTGTACATGTCTGTGAAATTCCTGTGTAGATTTTTTATAAGAATTCTTTAGAAATTGATAAATATAAATTGTAACGGGGCTTTTTAATTACATTTCAAGGCTTTGTTTACATTGTGTCCTCTCTTTACCAGAACATTCCTGCAGCGTTCTACACGGATCCAAATGAGATAACCCAGCATCTCACTCTAAAGCTAACAAAGTGTGAGAAACTGGAACTTCCTATCATGCAACATGAAACTTCTGTCAATTAAGTTATTTGGTCTGATGTTATGTAATCGTCACTGTTACACTGTGACAACCAAATTCATTTGTTCATGTCAATTTTTTAACAAGCCATGTAAGAACTTTTTGTCACCCAGCTACAGATTTTACATTCGACTTTTTTGAGACTCAACTTCTAAGGATCCGTACTGCTTGTGAAACTATGTTGTGTTGTGTAGAAGCTCATTTCTGACAATCTGATGTGGGGGAAAAAGAATCATTATTTCAGCCTATGTAAGTCTACTTATGTGATATCTCACAATGATGACTTTGCAAACCAATTATTATGAAATAATTATGATTTGTTTTACTAATTATGACTAATTATTTCAAAATGATGTAGGCCTCCTTACTGCCTGTTCTCAAATGTCTCAGTGCTTAGTTCCACATTTTGGACATTTTGGAACCTCTTTCAGGATTTTAGAAGTTGTAAAACCACTTAGTATTGCAGTTTTGTAGTCAAACATCTCAACAACATAATAAACAAATAGTAAATAAATACAATAAATTCTGTCTACTAAGGCAAACTTGTCTCACCATCCCCTTAAAACGCCAGTGACTCTGATACAGCGATGTCATTGTGACTTAACAATCCTGTTATTACTTGTCTCTCATTATTGTGAAACACTTTCTCATTATTTTGGAAATGTCAGGTTAATCATTAAATACAACTAGTTTTTTTCCCCATTGGAGTGTCAGAATTGGCTTTCATAGTATTGAGATGTTTCAGGTTAATAAATAACTTTTATGCTTGTCAGTCTGTTTGGTTTGTGTGCTGGAATCCTGATGTCGTATGATAAACAATTATAGTTTGATTCAGCTCAAAGAAAAAAAGTAAAATGAAAAAGAAGCATTTTACTGTGATATTAAACTGATAACTAACTATTGTCAAAACCCGTTTTATAAATAAGCTTGAACAAGGCAAGCCGACTTACACTATTTAAGACTTTATAAATGCTTTGGGCATAATATAAAGTAACAACAAACTAATTACAATCAAGTAGTGATAGAAAAGAACAACAATCTACTTCCATATTCCAGACTAAAACCACATATAATGTAAGACTTATTGAAATAAAGCAAATGATTTACACATTGCAAATAAATGTGATGGAACTTTAATGACTTGACATTTCTAAATAAACTATTTTTACATAAAATAAGCCTAATATAGAGTCTAAATGTTCATTTGTGTAATTTTACCGCCAACATTAAAACCCCAAACCCACAAACTCAGAACTTCAATTACCAATTCCAGCCTCACCATGTTCATATAATCAGAACTATCTTAAGTCACATTTAGTTGTTGGTTAAATATAGATTAAAAAATGAAGTAAAATAGGATATTTTAGGTTGTTTCTCAGTTCATTCAACAATGCATGATCAAGAATCTATGAAGGCTTTGGTGCAAGAAGGTTTTTCAAGCTAGATAGATAGATGTTGACACTTTAACAAAAATACTGGAAAGATGAAGGAACCAAGAAAATACAGAGAAGTAATTTAATCCAACTTTCTGGCAGCATCTCAGCTCATGTGCTCCTGCAAGAAGCTGTCTCAGCTAACAAAATACCAGACCAGGTGTAGTTTCTGTGAGGAAAAGGACACTGAGAGAAAACAGAAAGTTAACAGTTGAAGTAACTGCAACTAAAGCAGATTGGGCAATACAGGAAGAAAATATCAGTAAAAAGTGGTCAGATTGTCCTCCAGCAGCTTAACCATATAGCACCACATCTTTCAATAACCTATGAAGTGAGACATGAAGAAGGTAGAGCAAAGGAGGATCTTTCTAGACTGAGTTCTTCCCCCAACCAGACGAGGCTGTCTGCTCTACCTCCTAACTATAAACTTGATAAAAAGTTTTTAAGCCAAGCCTTAAAACTAGACAGGGTGTCTGCCTCACAGACTAAAGCTGGTTCCACAGGAGAGAAGCCTGATAACTAAAAGATGAACGTCCCATTCTACTTTTACAAAACCTGGGAAGCGCCAGAAAACCTGCAGTCTGAGAGCAAAGTGCTCTGTTAGGGACATAAGGAGTAATTAAATCTCAGATGTATGATGGAGCGGATCATTGAGAGGTTTAAAGCTCAGAGAAAAACATTTTCTGTTGAAAAGTAATATGATATACATGGAGAAAATGAACCCATATTACGAATCAAGAAGAATCAAGAGACAGTTTATTTATATAGCGCCAATTTACAACAGGTGTCGTCTCAAGGCACTTTACAAAAAATCAATTAAAATCAAAAATACATTCTAACAAATCAATTTGAAAAAGTTTCCAATCTAAGGAACCCCAGCAGATTGCATCGAGTCATTGACTTGCAGCATTCACTCCTCTGGAATCAGCAGGCAGAAACAATGGCTTGTGTTGTCGTTGACTTTACAGCAATCCCTCATACTGAGCATGCATGTAGCGACAGTGGAGAGGAAAAACTCCCCTTTAA
>JAVLVB010000437.1:201368-213674 GCA_032876305.1 Orestias chungarensis | reverse complement strand
CTGGATCTGGAGCTGGATCCTGGAGCTGGATACTGGATCTGGATCCTGGATCTGGATCCTGGATCTGTATCAGGAGCTGCAGCTGGAGCCTGGATCTGGATCTGGGGCCTGGATCTGGAGCTGGATCTGGATCTGGAGCTGGATCCTGGAGCTGGATACTGGATCTGGATCCTGGATCTGGATCCTGGATCTGTATCAGGAGCTGCAGCTGGAGCCTGGAGCTGGAGCTGGAACCTGGAGCTGGATCAGGATCAGGATCTGGAGCTGCAGCTGGACAGTCTGGGCGGCTTCCTGTCGCTTATTTCTGGACTTCTCTAAACTTACAGCTACGTTTTACAGTGAGAACTGACTCTGATGGCGAAACAGCTGCTCTAGGGCGGATTTACAGGAGTTTTCCCGAGTCGAGGCGAAGAAGCAGAAAAACAACAGAAGTTGGAGAAAGTTTGAAGAGATCAAGACGGAAGCAGATTTAAACAAAGGTAAAAGAGAGCAGAGCTAACAGAGCAACACTGTCGCTGGTTCGGGTTAGTCTGCTGAGTTAGTTTGAGTCTAAAGAAAGAAAGAAAACCTTCAGTTCCTTCTAGAACATGGAGGACAAAGAGCTGCTTGCTGCTGCTGCTGCTGCTGCTGCAAGCCTTTAAAAAGCTGCACACATGAAAAATGTCTCTCCTTCTTTTAAGTTTGCTTGATCGAGGCTCCTGAACCCTGCCTGGATGAGCTCCATGTGGCCCCAGGGGTCCCCTGGTAGGGACACAAGGGCCACAACTAAAAAAGCTGAATTATTCCAGTTATCCAGGTAAAAACACTCAGTTAGTCATTAAATCATTAAAGAGATGAACTTTTTTAGAGCTACTTTGTAGTTTGATCCCTCTCTGGTTTAACTAACTCCTCTAATTGATTAATGATGGAGGACATAAGTGTCTCAGTCTCTCAGTCAGAGAACAGGGAAAAACATTTACTGATGTTTTTACCTGTTCTCTGACTTATTATATCTCAGTTTCTAAAGGTCCATCCACCTATTTAATGAGGCTCATCTTTTAATTACTTAATGAGGCTCATCTTTTAATTACTTAATGAGGCTCATCTTTTAATTACTTAATGAGGCTCATCTTTTAATTACTTGCAGCCACCTTGGAGTTTGAGGTCAGATTATTGAGGGTTTTTTAAGGCAGTGATTTTTCTTTTTATATACATTTTAGTTTTTATAAAAAGCAACTTTGTCATCCTGAATAACTGGAATAGCTGATTTATAATTTATAATTTATAATTAATTTATAAGTGATTTATAAGTGACTAGTGTATTTCATGCATCCAACCAATGACTGAACATCTGCCCTAACCATTATTATTCTGTTATGATGCAGTCTATTCCCTATATTTCTACGTCGTGGTCCTCTCGGCCGTCCATGTTGCCGTTTGTGAGCCACCTGTGATGTTTCAGGTTAAACCAGGTGTTGAAACAACAAAAACACGACAACAATTAGTCTACGCAGATCCAGAAAAGATTAGAAATGCAACGAACACACAGGTTTGTGCACAGACTGCTTCCCTGGCTTCGTCATGTATTGATTCATGTGCTTGATTGTTGTAGCCTGACAGGAGCATCCATGTATTGGATCTCCTGGGTCTGTAGTTATGAAAGCAACTACCGTTGGAACATTAAGCTACTAGATGTCTGCCGGCTGACGGCTGCAGCCCCAGGCACCTGTCCCTCCTTGGATTGGTTTTACATTATATGATCATGCAAGACAAGAGAGCAGTGTTCATAATCTAGAATGAGGGGATTGATTTTATTATTTGGCTTCTGGTGTTTTAGGAGACAACTTGAACCCAAAGTTTGATGCTTACTATTGCTGAGCTGTTTTAATGCATTGGTGAAAACTTTCTGTGTAGACTAATTTAGGAAAAGATATTCCATGTTAAAGTAATCTGCATAATGTCCTCATGTGGAAAGTTTGCAGCCATAAAAGGACACATTCCTTCTCTGAAATACAAGTATAGAGGTGTAGTCACAACTAAACGGTTGCCAGACTCACCTTTCTACCACCCTGCCTCACCTGTTTTTGTGTGGGAAGACTATGTGAGCAGCACATGGGAAAGCATTTGTTGTCCCACATTAGCTGAATCAGGCCGTTCCCTGATTCCGGAGACTCCTCAGATATTTCCTGTATGTTTCCATTAAACAGATACGTGTAATCTTATCAGCAAAGGTAGGAGAATTTAAGATTTCTTTGTGTTGTGTTTTTGTTGATGTGACTTATTTAGAACCTAGGTGGTTTAATGATATAGTTATTAGATCCAAAGACTGTCCCCACTTTTTGAGGGTTAAGGCTATGGTGTTAAGGTTAGCGATGAACTGAATTACTAACAAGAATCTGAAGTTTAAAATACAGTTCAGCCGTTCTTGTAAGTATGAAATAGAAATGTGTTTGTTTATTTGTGCGCCAGTCTGTGCCTGTTAAAACCACGTTTGAAATCCAATAGTATGATTCCTGGTTCTAATGTTGTGGTTTTACTTTTGCTGAATTTAGGCTGGGTTACAGGTATGATTTGAATGAAGCTAAGGTTAAGTGTAAGATCAGAAATATGCTTGTTGTAGTGGCATTTTAAGTAACTAATGGTTCAGCACAAATGTCAAAGCTGAGATGAAAGTAAGTCCATACAAAGTTTAAATGTTTTTAGAAATACAAACGTGTGTTTAATTTTATGTGCATGAAAACAGAGCAATCTGGTTTTCACACCCTATACCCATCCACAATCGTTCTAAAAGCTGAAGAGGAATGAACAAATATGACCCAGTCACAGCCTTAGGTTATTAGCACAAGTAGAGTCTCTTATCTTAAATTATTGAAAACCATGTAAAAACAGGCCTTTTTCCCTTTTTCTCTCATTTACCTACAGATGTTTCGGAAAAAAGCGTCCTCATCCTTGAGAGTGACAAAGATAACTGGAAACTCCACATGTAATAATCTTTTCCTCTGTAAAGTGGGTGTAAAGGGTTAGACATTCAGCTGTGTCAGCAGAAGCCATAAAACCAAACCAATTTGATCAAGTCTTACACTAAAGTTATGAAAGTCTGGTTGATTTGCACAAGTCTGACCACTGAAGAAGCTAAATTTAACTTTTGAATGTTGGTTGGTTTCTTCGACATAGTTGAATGTTGTATAAAACATGCATGCTTCTATTTTCTGCTTTACGGTAAACATTTCCAGTTTATTTAAATCGTTGTTGTAAAAAGTGTAAATGTAATCTGTTTGCTTTTTCCTATGTTGACCAGCCTTTGTCACATCATCCTTACTTTTTAGTCATAACAGATCCCATCTTTTTTACCTGGACTTAATGGCAGCTTTTTTTTGTTGTTGCCCTTTATACATTTAAACATTTTAGAAAAATGCAGTCACTTACACCCGGGGAAGTTAGGGATAACATAAGAGTGGAGTTGCTTAGTTTAGTTTAAAGCTAACAAAACTTTACAGATTTGACATGTCTTATAAAGCAAAAACTGAGTAAAAGGTTTCAGATTCTTGTGAACTGTTTTCACAGACTGCTGGTATGGAGTAAATAAGAAATAAAAATGTAGTTACGTCCAACTCAAAACAGCTGAATTTACACAAGCGTTTATTATTTTAAGTGACCAGGATTGAACACTTTTTACTGTCCCATTTAAAGACCTTAAACCTCAGACAGGCACAGAGGGGTCTTCAAATCTAGGGCTTGAGGTCTGGTGTCCTACAACTTTTAGATGTACCCCTGATTATTCGACTCTGGTGGTTTAAGCAGAGACGTATCTAAACTTTCACTGGACACTGGATTTCACAAGATTTGATGTATAGCTCATATCATTTTCTTAAAGTGTTTCCTTAAATAAAATCCTTTCTTCTGTTTAAATGTTTTATGGAAGAAACTAAACCAAATTATGTCATTAAAAACTTTTAGCTTCAGTGGATTGACGACCTAGAAGACTCTCCTTTTTATAGAGAAACAAATGAGTTCTGCTGTGCTCAGACCAGTCAGTGATGATACCGTAAGCGCAAGTTCTCGTGGGGATTGAATCTCAAGTCAGGTCATTGTCAGGTTTACATTTTTTTGTACAGAAAACAGTTTTTATTTGCTATGTGAATCAATGCTTGTGATGGAATAATATGGATTTGTGGGTGCTGGGTTCTACTCAATGGTGACACCTTACTTTGTTGATCTCTTTTTGTTCTACTTAAAAAACAATCTGCAGCTCATTTGGGGATCTGATTGAGGTCAAGGGTGTAAAAGATGGTGCCTGTTGGTTTTTCTGTCCAGTTAGGTCTTTTTTGCTCTTTTCCCTCTTCATTTAAATTAGGTAACTTGGGTTTTTAATGGTGATAAATTAAACTATTTTATAAATTTATAACAATATAGACTTTACATAAAGCTTGTCAGTGGAGGGAAGCACAAAGGGCATAATCATTGGCTGCAGTGACTTAGGATTTGAGAACCAACAGCAGCAAATGAAATGGCTTAGCAGATGATCATTGAATAAAAACTGCACCCTGGAACTCAAGTAAGGAGAAATGTGTAACTTTTCACTTTTCCTCCAGACTCTGGAAGATCAACATTTCAAAGAGGTGTCAATTTTACCTTCATCTGACAAATGGAGGTTGGATCACAGATCGACAGTTTCGTTGTTTTCTCCCTTCTGATGTATCTGGTTCATGAATGAATTAACAAAGCAGAAGCTGGTGGACTGAAAGATTAAATTGGCCATTGTGCTAGTACACACAAAACCTAGGCCCAAATGGCTTGTCTTTGCTTAGGAGAAAAAGAACGGGAATGTTAAGTGATCCAAAGTCCTTTTATCAGATGATTTGTGGAGGCACATGCTGGAATGAGTCCAGGGTTAAAATGACAAAGTTTGTAGGGATTTGGGGGCGTCATGTCATGTATTGGTGTTGGTTTATTTTGTTTTCTCTCCACAGTTAATGCAGTCATCTACAGATAACGTTTAGAATGTGTCTTGCTTAATATAGTTGACAAGCTTTTTAAGATTCTAGCAGGACAGGGTACCTGCTCACACATAGGTAACAATACTTTGTTTAAGACCATGTTGTTACTATGTTTGACTGATCAGCAAAGTCCACAACCTGAAACCAAGGCATTGTCCAGAGGAAGATGAGATGTCACAAGCTTATCACCTCCATGCCATTCCTCACTGTTGTGGTAACTCATGTAAAACAATCCCCAAGCAAGCAATAAGAGGAAATAAATAAGCAGACCTTTCATAAGCCTGACATTAAATTGTTATTCTTTTTTTTAACATATGTTCTTTTTTTAAATAATTTTGTTTAATTGTAAGCCGTAATGATCACAAATACCAAAAAAAGGCTTAAAATATTTAGATCTGAGTACGACCCAACATTTATGTTAGTTTCACTTTACGAAATTTGTCAGCAAAGAGGATTTGACTTGAAATACTAGAATTTTACCCACACCAGCATTTCCAAAGGTTTTCATTACAGTCAATAACCTGCTGTTTTCCTTTTATGCATTTTTTACTTTTCACTTTTCTTTGAACACAGACAGGGGGCGTAGTTTGTCCTTCCACGAGGTACGTTGCCAGCGTGAGATGGAGATGAGGGCAGCTGAAGAGCCGTCCAATAGCAATGTAGCTGGTGGTGGCAGTACAGTCCTCCAGCGCCTCCTGCAGGAACAGATGAGTCGAAACTATGTGTTGCAACAACAACAGTCTGGAGGAGGGGGAGGTGGAACAGCCACAGGTGGTGGTGGAGGTGGTGGTTATTCAGTACATGGACAGGTCAGCCCCTGCGATGATCATTCAGTAGGCGCTCACATCGCAAGACAAGAGCCCCAGGGACAGGAGCTTCAGACAGACAGTGGCCTGGAGAAGGTTGGGGTCATCAGACTTGGAGGGCATGGTGGGGGCGGTGGAGGTGGGGGATGTGTGAGCTCTTGTGGAGAAGCAGGTAGTGGTGTGGGCAGTGGTGTCGGTGGGATCACCCAGGGACAGTGCTCGAACCTAGAAGATCTTCCCACATACGAAGAAGCCAAAGTGCAGTCACAATACTTCCGTGGCCATGGCTCTCCTCCTCAGCATCAACAGCCACAGAGCTGCCAGGCCCAGCATTCTTCAGTGCCTGCTTCACTAGGTGCTGCTTTCTATGTCACTGGACTGAGCAACAGCAAAGTTCGCACTGAGGGTCGGTCAACGCTACAACGTGTCTGTGGTCCAGGGAAGGTGCACCAAGATGATGGACTAAAAGATCTAAAGCAAGGACATGTCCGATCTCTTAGTGAGCGGCTTATGCAGCTTTCATTGGCTACCAGTGGTGTGAAGGCCCATGCTCCTGTAAGCAGCACCCCCCTCTCCCCACAATTACCTCTGACAGGCCAGCCGGGAGACTACTACAAGCAGCAGCATCGCGGTCCACCACCAGACTATCCTTTTAAAGGAATATGTCCTCCTGGCAGTCATCCGGAATCTGGAGGCCACTTTTATCAGGATCCAAGAGTCAGGGATCGCTCCAGGGAGATTCCAACCGTTCGATATCAGCCTCCTCCTGAATATGGCTCTTTCAGGTAATGAACACACACAAGGCACACAATATGTAACTTTCCAATGCAGAAACCAGGGTCATAGTAGAATAAAGCAGGTGGAAATCTACCAACAAAATAAGTCTGGTAGGGTGACAGCCTGATCATTAAGATGAAGCTTAGAGAGGGGAAGTGCTTTTCTAAATGGCCGAATATTTAAATTAACATTTGAAAGACTTTTCTTTTGTCTTTTCACAGTTTATATCGTATTTCTAACTCTGCTGAAAATGGTATAGATCTCAGATTGTAGAGATTAATATTCCCATCAGATTTTCCAAGGTTTCCAAGATTAAAGTTATCACAAGTTCTCAGAACTTGATCATTCACAGTTGTTATGCTAGTACCTCCCAAGTATTTGTTCTGTAACCAGTGGCTCTTTCTATCTCAGTCAGCGTGTCCTGTGGCAAGGCACTTTACCCACCAGGCCTGCTGGTGGTGGTAAAGGGGGCCTGGTGAAGCCGATTGTGTGGCAGCTGTAGCTACAGTCTAGTTTACCGAAGTCCTGTGGACTAAATAAAGCCTCTATACACGTACAGGGCATTTTAACATTTTTACCATTTCAGTTTAAGTTGAGCAGGCATACTGCTGCCGGTTATTTCTCCTAAGAGACCGAACTTGTAGGTTTAATGTATTGAAGATATGTGGTATTATCACAAACTTTTCCTAAGTAAAGAAGAGTTTTCATTGGGATCCAAAGTTTAACCTCTATAAAATTATGTTATGACAGTTTATTGTGATCCAGATTGTAGTTGCATGAAGACATGCATTATTGGCCATCCATAGAGGACAGCAGACAAAAATGGAGACATAAAAAGATTAAGGCCTTGGAAGCTCTATTTTGTGGTCATTTGGCATGGCTGTTGCAATGGGTTGTTGTCATACTTTGAGAGCAAGCACTAATACTTAGAGCAAAAAGATTTATCACTTGCAGATGGTTTATTTAAAATAGTTATTAGCTAATGAGGAGCATCCTGTTTTAATACAATAAACTATTCCACAATAACCCAATGATGCTGATGATGAAATCTTGAGGTATGGCTTTCTATTAAAAGCAGTATTATACTTCTTTGGCGAATCTGGACAATATTACCTTTAACATCTAAAGTATTTATACTGTTCAGGCTGGAGGTGTATTTTTTTCCCCATAACGGACTTTTTCTAAAATATTTGGTATTATTTTACTTGTGAAAACCAAAAGTGGCAAAACGAGAGTTACGCCAAGAGTTGCATTTCTGTAAAAAACTCCCAAAAAACAAATGCTTGTCTTATAGTTGATAATAAAATATATTTGATGTGTAATAAACATGGTTTCTCAATAGTTACTCAAAAATGACGAAGACAGATCCTGTTTGTCTGGTTTCAAAGTTGTCATTACCATCTACCTCACAGCAAAGTCTTAACAGTAATGAATTCCAAACATTTTATTCATCTGAGAGGACAAGCTGGGACATGAGTTGCTTTTGAGAATAAAGGCAGGGATTTTTGAAATGCAAAAAGTGACTTGATGCTGTTATTTACCCTGAAAGACCAGCTTGGGCTAAACCTTGTTTTTATGCATTTCTTTTAATGCATACATGTTCCATATATGAAATAAACAAAGGGAAAATACAGTTAGCAGGAAGCTACAGTCTTGTGAGAAGCGTTCTCCCCTAAGATTGTTCTTCTGCTTTCTTTTTTTGGCCACACGTTTGAGTGTCAATCAGTGGAATCTATTCAAAAAGTTATAAAAACTCAACCAGCTGATTAACAATATGTTTGGACATATTTTTCAGTGATAATGTGTTAAAGCTAAACTTGTACAAACAGCACTGCTGTGAAGTAACCTAAAACAGTGCTGTCACTATTTTTAAGGATATTTTCCTACCCCAAGCTGGATGAACTTGAATGCGTAACGGATTTAAGGATAGCATGTGATGTGTGTCTGTGTAATTAGAGAGGGTGTGGCTTAAGGAGGTCAACAGCCAATATGAAGGTGTGCATAACTATTCAGCAGCATCCTTTCTTTGAGCAAATTGGATTAAAAATTAGATTTAACTGATTCTTTAGTCAAACATCAAACGTCTCTGTAAGGGATGCAGCACTGTTGAAATTACTAAGCTATTAAGGCATGATTTTATTTTATTTTTAAGGAGCATGATTTTATGCAGTACATCACATGCATCCAAGTATTCCTTTATGTGACTGAGAGTTTGAGCTGTTCATGAGCAGGAGATTTACTCTGAAAGAAAATAGAACACCTCTCAGGGTTTGGTTGCTTCTGCACAAAACGTTGATCCTCAACAGATCAAAAATATTGGTCACTGTTTTTTAATGTCACAAATTTGTTTTCCAAAGTTTTGAAATGTTTTATTATTCTTAGTTAAACAGGTAAAAAAAAACAAGTAGGATGGGAAAATTAGTTTTCAATGGGAAGAAAATTGTGCCTGAATTGCTCAGACTGAATCTATATTTACAAAATTTGAAAGCAAATGTATTTTGTTGAAATAATTTGCTTTAAGATTGTATGACGTTTTCTAGAAAATTCAGTTTCACTATCTTTACTTTAAGTTTTAACATTCAAATCCAGTTTCAAAAATCTTTTTTTTATTGTGCCACACATCCGGGTCCTTGAGGAAGGCCACAGAGCGATCAAACTCATATTCACAGATTTACGTTTCACATGACTGAGCTAGAGAGGTTCACAGTGCTTGAGGTTGGCGGGGTGTCATGTTGATCCGCTCTTCTCCTTCAGACACGGTTTCCCCTTTGTCTCAAATTAGGTATTTTTGCCAAGTTGGCCCACATCTTTGAGCAACACATTCAAACATATAGATAAATATAGCTCGATTGGAGAGTCACCTGACTTTAACACTGGGGGCCTGGGTTCATATCAAGCCTGGGCTACACCAGCAGCATCCAGTGTGGGTCCTTATGCAAGACCCTTCGCGCTACTGCCTACTTGGTAAGTCGCTTTGGATAAAAGCGTCTGCTGAATACTTATTTATCTACTTGTTACTGAGGGTAACACTGCAATTTTGTTATGTTCTACAAATATGGCTCCAAAAAGCCCCTCAGATACTGTTCCCCCTCTTTTAAAGTGAGGAGACACATCCTAAATCAGTGAATCTGAATTTCCCCAAGGACGGATGTGTGGCACGAAAGACTGATTTTTGAAACTGAATTTGAATGATAGAACTCAAAGTGAAAGTAGTGAAACTTAATTTTCTAGTCAACATACAGTTCCAAAGCAAATGAATTCAGTTTCAGTTTATTGAAATTGATTTTCAATCCAATACATTTGCTTTCAAATTTTGTTCCTACAGATTCAGTCTGAGCAATTCAGGTTCAGTTTCTGTTGGCACAAGTTTCTTCCTATAGTTTTCTGCACAATAATTGTGCACATATACATGTTCTGTTAAAAGCAGATTGCAGGAAAACATTGTGACCATACAGCTAATCTCTCCTCAGGTCCAATAAGGATGTTTCAGTTCACTGCCAGAGACCCCTCAACCATCACAGTCCCACCTCTTCTGTCACCTCTATTGGATCTTTGTCTCGTACCCAGTCCTCTACTCTCAGCAGCATGCTTTCTGCTACCTCCCATTCCTCTCATCCATCATTTCCTCACCAGCCCCATCTGAGCCAAGGAGAGCCTTATCCAATAATGAGACTCCGTAGTCCTCAGGGTTCAGGTTCCCACCAAGTTCAGGAACCCTTTCCCTCAGGACCTGTTCATCAGACAGCACAGAGGGGTCATACCTTTCTTTCTGACTCCTATGGTTCCACTCCAAGGTTGCATCATCAGCAACACAATCAATGTCAACAACAGCAGCAGCACCGGGGTCCGCCACAGCCCCAAATGTCCGTGCATGCAGGACATTATCCGCCGCAGCAGTCTTACTTGCAGCTACAAGGAGAGCCCTTTGGAATGATGGCCCATGCCCAGCAGATTGTAGATGCTCTGACCGAGGAGAACAGAATCCTGAGACAGGAGATGGAGGGTTGTCGTGAGAAGGTCACCAGGTTACACAAGGTGAGATTTTCATCAGAAGGCCAAACTTTATTTATCAACAGTGGTGCAGTCACACGATTTAAGGTAGGAACAAACAGTTCATATTTTTCAACTGTTCTGCTAGACATTTGGCTTGAATCCACTATCAAGAATGCAGCATGAAAGTAAAACAAGCGTTTGTTTCCATGATCGACCATGTTTTTATGAAGGCTTGTTGTTTTCATTTTTTCATCTAAATAAGATTAGAAGAATCATTGGGAAGCTAAAATCAGAAGCTCAAACATGCAATGATATCACCTGAACTAATTTGCTTGCCTTAGCTCACCCTGACAAAGATCGGTCAGTAACTCAAAATGCCTTGCACATGGGCACAATGGTATTTTAAAGGAGCTTAAACTGGAACACATCTTTGTGACTGAAATATAACTATTACTTCTAACTTGTCTGTTGGCTAATCAAATGTGGAAAAGGGATTTGTCTATTTTACTAATAACCAGTTATTATAGGAATGTATGACATGAACAGTAGATCTGAAAACTGGAATAAAGTGGGTATACAGCAATAAAATAAATCACTTAATGTATGGTTTCTTTTTTTGGGGGGTAGTTGGAAACAGAGATCCAGCTGGTGTCAGAGGCCTATGAAAACCTAGCCAAGTCCTCCTCCAAGAGAGAAGACTTGGAGAAGACCATGAGGAGCAAGTTGGAGCTACAGGTGCGCCGAATGCATGACTTCAACAGAGACCTGCGAGGTGAGAGCTGACAAAGAGATGAATTATTGATCATGCTGTAAAGAATCTTTTGCAAGCTTTAACGTCACCCCAAATCAGCCAAATAGAATCAACAAACATACATGTTTAGAGGTGTAAGTTGTTGAACGTTACTTAAAAGAAGAGCCCTACTGTTGGTTTAGACTTAACTCCATCTGAACTTATATAATTTGAGTTAAATACTCAGTTTGAAGCATGACAATAATGAACATGTCAAAAGTCTCCAAGAAGTCTGGTAATATTTTACCATATCAGTAAAAAACATCTGTTTTACAATTTTGTTTAGTGTCTTCATACTAAAAGTATGTAGACATGCATTTTCATAAATGTATATTTTTGAAGACAGGAACCATTGTTGTATTGAACTGTAGGAACCAAGAAATCTTTCTGCATTTCAAATGTTTATGCAATTACAGTTTTTATCACCCATAAGATATCTGATGTCCAGTCTAAGCCGTTTGAGGATTTGTGCCAAACTATGGGCAACACATAACATGTTTTTCTGGATCTCATGAAGCATTTGTTATATGTTGCTGTGTTAAAGAGCGCATGGAGTCTGCTAATAAACAGCTCGCCACTAAGGAGTGTGACAGTTCTGAGGACAATCGCAAAACCATTTCCCAGCTGGTTGCTCAGAGTGAGTGAAACACACACAAGTTGGAATTTTTACCCATATTAGGATTTTATATTCATTACCATTCATTTTTATAACTGCTTTCATGCCTAACCGGAACATTTAACCTAACCCTACCCATAGTAGTATATTTATAACCCTAGCCTTAACCAAAGTTAAATTCACACTACACCTCTAAAACTGACCTTTAACCCTAAAAGAAATGTTCCACCACATTAGGACCAGGCTTTGGCTCCAATAAGGCCCATATGTCTTCAGAAGGTTAGTAAATATGGTAAAGATGGTCTTAAATAGAATACCTTAACCAGCACACACACACACACACACACA
>JAVLVB010000437.1:169726-198631 GCA_032876305.1 Orestias chungarensis | reverse complement strand
GTGTGTGTGTGTGTGTGTGTGTGTGTGTGTGTGTGTGTGTGTGTGTGTGTGTGTGTGTGTGTGTGTGATGTCTAATGGTTGTATGATAACCAAACGTGTTGTGAGGGTAGTTACTGCAGGCTGGAATCGATCTATGGGGGTTTGCGATGTTGACACTGGACTGGTAGATCTAAGGGAGTTGGCTACTTGAAAAGTAGCTCTTGGGAAAAAAAAGGTTGGGCACGCCTGATCCAAAGCAAGAAAGAATAATGGTCCATCAAAATATAATTTGGAGACAGAAATAGAATTTAAAAAAAAACATTTGGATGAACTTTCCCTCTGATTGGTCTGAGAAGACTATGTAGAAGACTTTAGATGTAGTTCAATGTTGATTAATGCATTTTTTGTCTTAATGCACTGTTAAGCCACTCAGATTTCCTTTTTATGTGAACAGCAAATTATTCATCAGGATTGTTAACAATTCCGTAAGCCAAACGAAAAGTAGGAAAAAGTAATGTAACAATATATCAGCAGAAAAACGGCTTTTAAGTAGGATCCAGTCCTTTATGCATTTAATTTTTGAAGCCAATTGTACTACATGCATACAAAACGCACAGATTGACAAGCAGCTTTATTTATGCCATGACCAAATGTTTTTATGTTCCATTTTCCATTCAGATAAAGAAATTCTGCGGGAGAAAGAGAAGCTTGAGATGGAGCGGAATGCACTGCGTTCCACTGCAGATGACCAAAGGAGGCACATTGAGATCAGAGACCAAGCACTTAACAATGCGCAGGCTAAAGTGGTTAAGCTGGAGGAGGAGGTGGGGAAACCAATAATATTGGAGCAACTTGTTGTACCTAAGTATTTTAGAAGTTTAAAAACTATTTATTCATTTGCCATTTGCTGCTAGTTGTGTATTGCTTCTTGTAAATGGTAAATGGACTTAACGTATACTGCACAGTGCTTCTCCAGTCTTACTGACCCATCATTGCCTACCCACAATTGCAGACAAACCTACAAACTGGAGATGGTGCATAGCGCTTGTCTCATCTTATTAGAGATTCATTCCTGTTAATCTTGTTTTTAATCATGAATTTCAAGCCATCATAGAACTTACAGATGCAGTTTCAGTTTTGCTGTTTCCTTGCCCTAGAGTATGAGTTATTAGCTTCTGTGGCCAGGTGTGGTGCTTTATTGGGGGCAGGGTGGGATTTCTGGCATTTGCTGTGTGGTTGGACTGATTACCTGCTTTATTCGCTGTGTAGGGTCATTGAGGGTGGCATAATAGGGGTATTTATTGTGGGGCTTTTGAAGCGTTTGCTAGGTCCCCATGTCTGCCTCATGTCCAGTAATCCCAGAGGCTGAAGCCATTTACCAAGGTGGGGGTTTTTCCTTCTTTTGCAATTGGGGGGGGTATCCGATATATATTGGCCAGAATATACTTTCCAAAGGTAGTTGAACTCAAATTATCATAATAACCTAAATATTTAAGACTAAGAAAAAGAGCACAATAGAACACTATAGCAATGTTAATTTGAACAATATTGACATAAGAATATAAATACAAATAATTTAAAGAAGGGCAAACTGTAAACACAATTGTAAATAAGAATGCAAACCGTAAACACGATGACAAATAAAAAAAGGCAAACTGAGCTTGAATATTGTATTGGTAATAATTTTAATTTCTAACCTTAAACATGCAAATGTGGGTTAGTTTACCACAAACGACACCGAAACACAAGGAACTCCTGCACCTCTCTCAGTGTTGGTGTTTTTATTTTAATACTGCCACAATAAAAGTGGCAGGTTGTGATGCAGAAAGTAGGTTTTCTGCATTTTCTCCAGTTACCATCACAAATGTTGCCAATTCAGCTGAACACTTTCTCACTTGGCATGGAGGACGGAGGGCATGACAGATTTTTTCTACGGGCCTCCACCAGAGTTTCCTCTGACTTCACCCAGCCCAGGCATAGTTCACCATCTTTCGGTTCCTATCACACATGCACATGCTCCTCCTCCCTTACAGAGCGGGCAAGATGGGCTGGGGGTGCGCCCGGACCACGGCGGGTTGTTTATTTCACAAAGAGGCAACTTATACAGAGTTAAAATGCTAATAAGCTTGCTAACACTGGCCCGCTCTGCTCAATGTGCCCTAACAGCGTGTTTCCACAGGACGTTTGTTGTCATGGAGCACTAAAGTGTTGTGTTATAGAGTTTTACAAAGTCACAGTTTACCATCTTTAAACTGAACGTAGTGTTTCCTTCTCTCTGCTACCGGCAGCTGAGTGTGTGTGACTGCGGTGGGATCAGAGGTGGCAGGGTTGTTGCGAGAGCGCTGCTCTCTGCTTAGGAAGTGAGAGCGGAATAACCGCGCGCTGGCGACAAAATTATCGGCAACATTTTGGCCAATGGTTATTTTCAGACCGGACACCAATATTGTACCGATATATCGGCAGGCAGATATATCGGTCGGGCTCTAATAATTAATACCAGCTATAGTTAATTTGAACATTTACCCTTTAGCCTTTTTCATCAAAATTGCAAAGGACTAAAATCTTAAACGGTTAGTTAAGATTGTGTAGAAACCTTCTTGTCGACATTTAAAGTGACAGCAAAAATGTACTTCAATTTAATCCAGTTTATTTATAAAGCGCTAGTTTACAACACATCAACAAATAACTTGAAAAAATGTTCAAAACCCAGCAAGAGGAAACCCAGCAGATTACATCTGGTGTCTCAGCTAACAGAACACCAAACCTCTGGAGAGAACTCTGAGGGAAAGTTAAATGTAGCCTTTATTACTGTCTCAGACATAGTTGGCTCTACTTAAATCCGTTTCAGGTTATCTATATAGCAACAAATTATGACAGATGTTGTCTCAATCAGAATCAGTTTATTTTTAAGAATCAGTTTATTTATGTAGCGCTCATTTACAACAGGTGTCGTCTCAAGGCACTTTACAAGAAAATCAATCAAAATCAAAGATACATCATAAACAAATCAATTTAAAAAGTTTCCAGTCTAAGGATCCTCAGCAGATTCATGGACTCATTGACTTGCAGCATTCAATCCTCTGGAATCAGCAGACAGAAACAATGGCTTGTGTTGTCGTTGACTTTACAGCAATCCCTCATACTGAGCATGCATGTAGCGACAGTGGAGAGTAAAAACTCCCCTTTAACAGGAAGAAACCTCCAGCTGAACCAGGCTCAGTACAAGCAGCCATCTGCCACAACCGACTGGGGGTTTGAAAAGACAGAAACAATGGCTTGTGTTGTCTAGAATTGAGTGTAAAATGGAACTAAAGGCTACATTTATGCTCCCACTATATTTAGTTTATCAGTGTTTAACACTAATTTAGATAAGACATCTGAGATCTTTGGGACTTTCTTATAGTATTTAAATTTAATATAGCTTAGTACTCCAAACCAAAAAGAACATTTCACTATAGATCTTTATCAATTTTGTTAAAACATTTGAATAATAGAGGATGTATAGACCATAGCATCCTCATTTCTTGTTTTAGGCAATCCTTGTTTTAAATATTGGGATTAAACAATCAGTATTACAAAGGTTTAAAGTTAATACAAATGTTTTTGAGTAATAAAATCGTTAGTCTGACATCAATATATTTAGTACTGAGGCTTGGTGAACAATTCTTGGACTTGTGGTTTTAGGTTCGAGTAATGACATTACTTTTGTAATCTGTTATTGTCTTTAAAAGTGCTTCATCAATTAACCATATTTAAGAGACACTCAAATCACACTTTGTGGATTAGAAAGCCAGAACATGCAAGAGTCTGCAGACTGTTTCTCATCAATCTAACTATTATTATCTTTCACCTTCAGTTAAGCACCAATTGGCATGGGTCCAAAACATAAAGCCCCATGTAGAAAATGAATTACAGGTTGTTGGTTGTCAGGCTGACAAGGTGTATACATACTTTTCAATTCAAGATACATTATTACATAGGTATGATACTAAAGATTTAAGATATTTAAGCCTTAGCTCAATTTCTTTTCTCAAACTTTCTTTCTGGTATTGTATTCGGAGTTACATCTGCAGAAAGAATAGTAAATTAACAAAAACTAACTATTTCCATTACTTCAATGCAGATTCTGCAGCAGAGAATAGCTGTGAATTCATTAGTTATAACCTTTTGTTTTTCTTCATTAAGAATATCATTGGATGTAATTTGATGTGTTTACATCTATTTGCAGCTTAAAAAAAAACAAGTTTATGTTGAGAAAGTGGAGAGAATGCAGCAGGCTCTGGCTCAGCTACAAGCAGCATGTGAGAAGAGGGAGCAACTGGAACATCGTCTTCGCACAAGACTGGAAAGAGAGCTGGAGTCTTTACGTCTGCAGCAGGTAACAATACATTTTATAAAGCTTTATTCCTCAGAACATATCTGTATCAACCCTATGATACTTCATTGGTAGGAACTGTACACTATGTGACCCGGACACCATCCTAACAACCCCGTAACCTTTCACAATAGATTTTTTTGACACTTTTATGTTTTTATATATTTCTGCTAGTTGTAGTAGTTTTTTTTCAGTCTGTCTTTATTATGCAGCCTTTCTTGTGTGATATTTGCATCCTGCAGCGTCAAGGAAGCTCACAAAACAGCGGTTTGGTGACATCAGAGTACAATGCTACAGCCCTAATGGAACACCTACGAGAAAAGGAGGAGCGAATTCTAGCTCTGGAGGCTGACATGACTAAATGGGAGCAGAAGTATTTAGAGGAAAGTGTAATGAGGCAGTTTGCCTTGGATGCTGCCGCCTCTGTCGCCACTCAGAGGTGAGTTTTCTGCATTTGAGAACAGCTCCAGAAGGTAGAAGGGAATATTTGATTTGATACAATAGATTAGATTATAAATTGACGGATTATGAAAATCTGTTAATCTTACCTGTCTTGTTTTGACGTGTAGTTGTAATAATTTGTTAATACCACAAGGTGGAAGATTTGCACTAGCTGAAAAGTCAAAGCCCAGCGGAAAAGGAGACTTTTCCAAAGTTCATGTTCACTCTAAAATCCACACATAATTTTTATGTGCATTAGGTTGTACATGAAAGGCAGTTCTCATTAGTACATGCTCATATAAGATGTATAAGAGAAACAGTAATTCAACCAAACGATGAATCTATTTAGCGTAGATCGTCACAACTGCACTGTTTTTGTCCCTTGTCATGTAGGGACACATCTACAGCAGGCATAAACCACTCTCCAACCAACAGCTATGATACTTCTGTGGAAGCTCGAATTCAGAAGGAAGAAGAGGAGATCCTAATGGCTAATCGCCGCTGTCTGGACATGGAGAGCAGGTTGAGTAACAAACCATAGGAGTTTCATGAGAACTAATCCTGTGCTTCAAGAGGTGCTATTAAGCAACTCTTGAAGGCAACTGGAATTCTCTTCTAAAAAATGTTTCACCTTCCTTCCAAATTCTTCAATTCTCAACACCGTTAAGTGTAACAAGCTTACATGTTAGTCAGAACAATTCCCTTTGAAGCAACATGCAGGCCAAGTAGGAAGTGCAACTCACTGGCCCTGTGCTGTATTCAGCTCAGGGTTTGGAGGAACATTTCCTCAACGATTCCACGTGTTGCTTTGGTAACATGACCCAAGGTTTTACCTGCTGGACAAACCGCCTTGGGAGACGAGTCAGAGCTGCAAAATAGTTGTTAATAAGATGATTTATGAAACCTGTTTAATGTTTTTCTTCTTGTTAAACTTTGTTGTTTGTTTTAATCTCCTCTCCAGACTTTCTTCTACCCAAAGTCACAGTTTCTCCTTGAGGCTGTTTTTCTACTCATGCTAACAAATTCCCCTATATCAGAATGAGTTGTACACCACCAGTTCTAAGTTTTAAGGCTCAGCCTACCTGAACTTATTTTTGGCTTTCCCATCACTCAGTACCCCCATCTGACCTCTCCACAGTTTACAAGTTGAACAATGTTTGTTGAAAAGGAAAAAACTCACGCTAAAATCACCTTGTTTTGGCTCACAAAAATAGCCGTAAACAGTACTATTAATTTTAAATGTAACGATCAGCATACCGAGGCTGTTTTCCAGCATATGACCTGTATGGAGATGTTTACATCAGTCTATGTTTTAGACCATGCACTGACGGAGAAAAGTTTGTTGATAGCTTTTAAATTCTAGACATAGTTGATCAATAATCATGATGCTGCAATAGACATCATAACAATCTAAACTTCAATTAAAATTATATAAGGGAAGTATAAAAGAAAATATAAAAGCCACAAAATACATGAACTAAATGTAAGAAGTTGGATAGCAATATATTTTAAACAATAGACATATCAAAGTTCTGTTTGATACATTTTCACTTTATTGTTTAAATGATGAAAATCGATTAAAATTTATTGTTCCATTTTTATCTTTTACATAGTTATTTGTTTGTAATTTTTTTATCCACTTAATTTGCCACTGAGGTGCCATTTACTTTATAGCTTCCTGATCTAATTCAGTCTTCACTGCTCTTTAATGCAGGATAAAGAATCTCCATGCACAGATAATTGAGAAAGATGCCATGATAAAAGTTCTTCATCAGCGCTCCAGGAAGGAGCCCATGAAGTCTGAAGCACCGTCTGCCATGCGACCTTCTAAATCCTTGATGTCCATCTCCAACACTGCTGCAAGTGGGTCAGGACTGCTTTTCCACAGCTTGGGGCTTAGCAGCTCACCAATCACTGAGGAGCGTAAGGATACCAACTGGAAGGGCAGCCTGGGTATCAGCCTGTTTTTTTCTCATTTTCAGCTCAACCTTAAGCTCCATTTCTTATTTAATTACTTACTCAATTTTCAAATTTATGCGAAAAAATGTGCACACCCCCGCATGTTGTGCGCCCTTTCCTTGATTTTGTGTAATTTTCTGCTATAGCAGAATCGCGATTTTGCTGGAATGACTGACTAATTGGCTTTCAATGTGATGAAAAGTCCAAAATTTTGGATAAAAAGAAATGGGGATAACTTTTGAAAGAAGTTGATATTGATGCAAAAATGCATTTGT
Organism: Orestias chungarensis; assembly: GCA_032876305.1. Classification (NCBI taxonomy): domain Eukaryota; kingdom Metazoa; phylum Chordata; class Actinopteri; order Cyprinodontiformes; family Cyprinodontidae; genus Orestias; species Orestias chungarensis. Next base: position 191,602 of record JAVLVB010000437.1, on the reverse strand, counting down.
CCCTGAAATGTCCTGTAGATAAATTTGTTATTTCTTTATGGTTGTGTAGGAGTTCTCCTGGGTCCTGAGTGTCGCACAGAGTCTCTGCGGACAGAATCCATCTCGTCATCACCTTCCCCTGTATTTTCTACCACCCCGATGACTGCAGGTCACTCAAAGACGGGCAGCAGGGACAGCTGCACGCAGACAGACAAAGGTCAGAGCCAGGAAATCAGCAAAGCCAGCTCTTCAGCCCTGCAGAGTATGACCCTGCCTGCCCGTCTATCAAGCCCCAGCCCCGTTTACATCCCAGATCGATTAGCAGGTCAGTTACATTTAGTGGAGAATTTTTAATAGTCGCATGCTGGTCTCCTCTCTTGTTTAGTCAGTATTTGGTCATTATTAAACAGAAAGAGTAGGTGACACTATCTTAAGTTGCTCACAAGGAATATAACCATTTTAACTGGAATAGTATGTGTATATTTTTATGGGAGCAAAGATTTTACTACTTTTAAACCACATTTAAACGGCAGGAGCAACAAGTAAAGGATTGAGGCAAAAGAGGTCAATATTTAAAAGTAGTGCATCAAACCAGAGAGAGATATGAGTCACACGGTTATAGTCATTTTCACTGAGCTGATGTTCACTGCTTATCTTTAAATGTTCATTTGATGTGCTGCTTATACACATATTTATGTTTTTATAATCATTGTTTAGAGGTCCCAGTGTTTCACAGCAGCACCTTTGAGCGGAGGTTCACTGTGCAGTCCCATTCACAGCAGCAACCTCCTTCAGCTCCAGCAGCCCAACAGGAGGTAGACACAGACATCGTTGAGATCCTCATATGAAACCACCACTTCAAGCCGAATAGTAGAAAAATATAGATCATCATCCTGCATATCTAGAGCTTTATCTTATTACTCTGAGACATTTGGATATATCTTTCTGCTCCATGTGCATTTATTCCACAAGTCCTGCATCTATAATGAGCCTGAAATAATTTGGTATTATATGGGCAGTTTCTTTCAGTGTTTTTGTAATGTTTTTCCATTCATAGTAATAGGGAATTAAATATAAAGTATGTCTTGAAAAAAGTGTATGTTTCTAGTGCCGAGAAGCAGTGAAATTAAAATGTTCAACCTTTTTCTACAAGTTTTTTTGTATAGGGTCAATTCACAAATCATGTTGGAGCTTTACCAGAGAATTCATTTCAATTCCAGTGATTATATACTTTTCAACTGATCCTAGTTATCGAGCCAGTTCATTATGAAGAACAACTTCAACGGTTTTCTATGTAAGGAAGCGTTCACTCCTGCTTCACCAGCATGCAACGAAAGTCGACGATAGCTTTTATTTTAAACTTGACTTTCCAGTAATCTCTCATGCTAAGAATACACGTAGCGACAATGGAGGAAAAAACCTCCAGCAGACCCTGGCTTAGTATGAGCGCCCATTAACCTCAACCAATGAGGGGTTTTGAATACAAAAACCATTAAAGGAAGAACATAAACGGTTGCAGGTGTCCCTCTGTTTCAGAAGTAAAAGGTTAATTGCACGAGACGGAAAATGTTGCATTACCTTTCCCACCATCTTAGCTGTGCCAACTTCCTAGTGGGGGGCATCAGAACGCCAGATCAGATGAAAATATAAAACTAACATTTGAAATAGCGGCAACTGACACAAATTAGACAGAAGAAGAAATTAGAGGTGTGAGAACATTGTCCAGGTTGTCCTTTAGCAGTTTAAGCTTATAGCAGCTTATTTACAGAGATAGCTCTGAATAAGCTACACTCTTAGAATCATGTATTAGAAAGCTAGAACCTAGTACAACCATATTTCTTATCCGAGTTCTGCCCTGTCGAGTCATCTTTTTATTATAAAGCAATCTAAGTACCAAAGTGCTATATGCGTACATAAAAAAAAACAATTGTAATTTTACAAAAAGCAAGTAAATTCAAGCTTAAAAGAATAAGCAATAGAGTCAGAAAACTGTCTGGCCCAATGATCAAGCTCTCAAAATCAAGAAATAAATACCTATTTAAGAGACTTTTAGAATAATTTAGATCCGGTAGATCTCAACAGAGCCCAGGACCTTCAACTGAGGCTCTGTCTCTACAAGTCCTTGGAACAACTAAGAGCTTTTTCATCTATAGATCTTCAAGAACTACTTGGAATGTGTAGTTTTAAAAGTTCAGCAACATTGTGATGTTCCAGACCATTTAGGCATTTAAAGAACAACTAAAAACACCAATGTCTAAAACGAACAGGCAGCCAGTGACGGTAAAAGTTTACAAAATATATGCCTCATAGAGTAGACCTGGCTGCTGGAGAGCAGCTTGATAACTAAAAATAATGAAAAGGTTCCATTTTAATGTCAACAAGTGAATTAAAAACACAAAGTTATTCACGTTTCATGTCTTTAAGACATGAAACGTGATCTGTAATCTGCCAAATTGATGAGATTTATCAGTTGAGTATAATCATCAGCAGGACAATGGAAATTGATACCTTGTATCATGATCTTACCGATAAACTTGAATGTAATTGCATCTTTTTTCTTGTAATACATTTAACAGACTTCGAAGAGCTTAAGCAAATTGTTTCCTTCTATAAAAAGGTAATGAGTGGAAAATGTTGCAAAAGAACATAACTTTTAAGGGTAAAATTAGAAACAATACAGATTTACGCAAACCAATCACATTGGATTAATTGTAAATACTACTAATTGCATTACTTATTGCACAATTTACCAAATCTGTTTCATGTTTTGAAGGCATTTGGCCTTGTGTTAATGTATTTATATTTTTGTCATTAGTGTACCACTACGTAGTAAAATGTTATAAAAGCTAGACCGCTTTAAGACATTCTTCATGTAGGAATTAGAGATTTACTGTGTTTGTTGTTTATGCCACGGGACCAAAATAAAAAGATAAAAAAAAGGTCAATTAAAAAATATATCATAGTAAAATACTTACCCCTGTATGTAGATAAATTTAGATTAGTTTAAAATTTTACAAGCAAAATGCTACGTACTTTTGTTGCATAATAAAAAAACAGCAGTTATTCCATTAATATTGTTTTATCACATCATGACATGACATGATGTGGGAAATGGTGTTACAAATGCTTATAAATGAACATTAAATTGGTAGCTTTTTTTTTAAGCGAGATCATTTTCTGAATTAGTGAATCAAACAGGACATATGACATGTTAAGCTGAATAATACTGTAGCAAATGTCAAAAAAATTAACATAAAAAAAAAGCCTATCTGGAATCTGTTACAAATGCTTATAAATGAACATTAAATTGGTAGCTTTTTTTTTTAAGCGAGATCTTTTTCTGGTTATGCCTCAGTGGTGAACTGTCATCACCGAGCTGGAAGAAGAGCGATTTAAACTAAGCACTATCAAATATAGACTTCATGCATATGCAGTGCAGTTAAATAGATTTAATGCTTACGATCATTATCACATGCAGATAACCTGAATAACTAAATGTAATTTACAAATTAAAACTTGTGTTATGAAGGGAATTTATGAAGGCAAATGACCTAGTGAACCCTAACTAATTTAAATATGCACATGATGCTGGATTGAAATTATTTTTTGTTATGTGCCCAAAGATGACATGTAGTATGAATTGGCTCTAAATAAATAAACTCAACCGAAAATTGAGTTGTAGTAGATCTGAGTAAGTCAGATGGCCTTAAACTTAGCTTTACTCCCTGACGAAAATTTAATATAATATATGTGGTCCCCGTGTTGTAAAACAGCGAAGCAGTCACAGTTGAAGACCATCGCACCACTAGCATGTTTCAGAATTGGTTAGATCTGCTGATTTTAAACAAAGCTAAACACTATTGAATATATATATATATATATATATATATATAAATCTTATCAGAGAAAGGGCTCATCCTGTGTTTTATATTTGGTCGAGATTGGTAAAACTTTTTCTGCATACCAGGCATGTGATCGTATTGTTTAGCATATTTACAGCCATGCAATAAATCTTTTTTAAATGGCTTGTCAGAGCAGTAACAAAAAGTTACTGATGATAGTGAAAAATATTTTATCTAGAAATAGACCTAATCTGATTTTAATAATAACAAATTTTTTTTTTGCCATATCATTTCAATACTACTAATAACAATATTGCAGTTTGTACATATTTGTAATATATAAACCTTGGTTAAGATTATCGATCTAATGCATGAACATATTACTAGATACAAAGTATCCTTATTTCAATTGTTTGCTTTTTTAATAAAACACGTTTGTGCTAAGTGTTGATGGTACAAGTATTATTTTTTTTATAATCAGGTTTCATATACCATGTATGCCAGGAAATGAATAAAGCAACTAACACGCAATTGTCACCTACATATCAGAATACTTACAGATTTGCTGTTAGTTGATATTTTTCAGTAAGCTTTCGGCAATACAAAGGTGTTTGCACTTTACTGCCAATTGATAGTTACTAGATTTCTGATGCTGAGCTACACAGCCTACAAAGTTTTATTAAAACAGCAAAAAAAAAGGTAGATTTATAGTCTGGTAAATTAAATCCCTTAATCCATTTATTACGTCTGATTTTGATTTCATTTAATATTTTTTATTCGTAAATAATTCCTTTTTCAGTCCAGTCCTTACTCTGTGGGCAAGAAATCCAACACAGTAGCACTTAGCTATATTGCAACAACTTAGTGAATCAAACAGGACATATGACATGTTAAGCTGAATAATACTTTAGCAAATGTCAAAAAAATGAACCGATAAAAAAAAGCCTATCTGGAATCTGTTACAAATGCTTATAAATGAACATTAAATTGGTAACCAAGAAGGGTTAGTAAAACAGCGGTTTGTATCATATTTACCAGTTTAACAAATTAACATGGGAGCTTTTAAAAAAATATTTGAATGTATTTTCCTTTACATAGGTTTGTGAAAAGAGTGATATCAGAACAACACTAACTTTCCTGTGAGTGAGAATGGACAATTTGTATGTTTTTACCCAAACCTGGGTATATTTTTTTCAAATGTTGTGCATTTTTTGTATTCTGTTTTATACTTTATATTCCATGTCAATTGCCCAAAATAAAAAGCACTTTTCTTAAATTCTTCTGTTTAAACGTATTCCCTTGGCTTGGCCTAGGATTGGCACCTGTTCCATAAAATACGGAATGAACATTTATATTCCAATGAAATGCCCAATTTGTTACGTGTTTTCACAAATTACCACCACATGTCTGTTAGACACTAATCAATACTAAATCTACAAATAAAAAAGCCCTGCCTCCCCAGCTCAAGTTTCCTAGAGACACACACCGGCTCTGCTCACAACACCAGCTTCTTTTAAAAATGTCCACTACACCTGATGCTACACGTTGTCCTCAAAAGATGCCTGCAAAAGTACAGTGATGAGTGGGAAGAGGCACAGTTACTTTTAAAACACAAACCCTGGCTGCTTTACCAAAGAGCAAAGATGATTGAAAGAAGAAAACTCCACACCGGTTTAAAACGTGTGAAAGGAATGAGAGCTCAGTCTGGATTCTTGGGTTCACCCCTCACTATAGCTCGGCCTGCTTGTTCAATGCTCGTGAGTTCCCTTCTTGCTTTTATAAGTGACGCAGCAACAGACACACACATATAGGTGTTAAACAACAATAAATGCAGGAAACAGGATCCTAGCCATAAGATCACATAGATGTTGAACCAGATAGCGAATAGTATATGCATTCTGATAAGGAAGCTGAAACTTAAATATCTGTTGGCCATAAAGTTAAGCTCGTCACCAGAAGTATGTGAGGACAACCACAGACCAAAGGAAGACTAGTTAAAGAATATTGTCCTGAGGAAGCTGTTCAGAGGGAAAAAAACATAACTTTGTATACTCTAAGCTACACATACATCTACAAATAGAAAAGTCAAAACCAATCAAATCAGTAAATGTATTTACATCAGGATAAAATAATGGCACGTTCATGGTTAGACAGCGTCAGTAATAAATACAACACTAGTGTGATCTAGATGCATAAAAATGTTAAATTCAATATATAATTACGTTTAACACCACTTAAATTAGGTTTTAAATGTTTTGCTGTTGGTTCAAAAATACTCTAGTTTGGGTTTTTAGTGTATAAGGTTTGTGTTTTTGTGGGTTCTACGTGACAAAATTTTGGCAAAATAGGGCATTTATTCAACTTTCACTAATCAGTTACAAGTTCAGCAATTCCCAACTTCAGGGGACTGTGGGGATGAGGACTTGAAACTTCTACTGCAAGAGGAAGACCCCTTATGGCCGATGTTGGAAAGACTTACTCAGCTTGGACAGCAAGATGACAACTTTGAGTCTGACTAGCAGACTAGCAGTGAGCAGTAGGATAGCTTGGACTCTGTTGGCCAACTTGAAGTCCAGAGACGTTATGGTATCAAGATGAATCAAGAATTTATCAGTTAATTTATATAGTGCCAATTTACAACAGATGTCTTCTCAAGACTCCGACCATATCTGCTCAGATATGGTCTCAGATTTTATGATCTGATTTTCAGACTCCATTTGCTTCACTCAAAAAATCCTGAAACCTACCCACTACCTTGGTAACACTTTAGAGCCTGACCTGACATATGGCATATAAAAAGAGACATCATATCTCTCCTATTTTAGCTTCCCTTCATCGGTTTCCTGTTAAATCCAGAAAAGATTTTAAGAATATCCTTCTGACATATTAACCCTAAATAATCAAGTTCCATCATACACTAGAGATCTGATTACTTCATATGTTCCTAATAGAGCACATCTCTAAAGTAGAATGGGAGGATTCCAGCTTTGTAGTTTGTATAGGTTAAAGTCTAGGACTTAAACTTTCCATTTTGATTAAATTCCTTGTTAGGAGGAAGTAAAGAAGACAACATTCAGTCTAGAAAGATGTTTCTCCTTTGCTCTAACTCTTTCATCTCTCACTCTAAATGCTTAGTTTGTGCTAAACTATTTCAACAGTTAAGCTGCTATAGGGTTAGGTTGCTGGAGGACAATCTGACTATTTCTCACTCAGCTGCTTTCTTCTTCTTCTATTGTGCAGTTTGGGTTAGTTGCAGTTATTGCAACTGCTAACTTTCTGTTTTCTCTCTGTTTTTCTCTTCATAGTAGCTATACCTAGTCTGGCTTTCTGTTAGCTGAGACAGGATCCTGGAGGGGGTCTTTTTCAGATTTTTGTGCATCTATTTACGTCCTCTGTCTCTTCCATCTCCCAGTTGGTCGGGGTAGATAAATGCTCGTACTCATCCAGGTTGTGCTATAGGTTTATGACTGCTAAGAGGGAGATTTTCCTACATCCATGATCAGTATGAGGGATTGCTCTAAAATCAAAAAATATCCATATAAACTATACTTTTAGCATCACTAAATTGATGCAGTCTGCTTGGTTTGTTTAGATTGGAAAGTTTTTAAACACTTTTTCTTTTTAAACATTTATGAATGAATAAATGATTGAATGGATGATTGGATATTATTTGTTTGCAAAAACAAGTACACATATAGACACAGATTATGTTTCTCTATACTGGAGGGACTTTCCATTGACTTCATTTGTCATGGATATCTATAGCCTAATTCTGACAATAAATCATCCCTAACCATTTCCAGAACATGCCTAATGCTGCATTCACACCGAATGCATTTAAGGTTCCCACATACCCAGTGTCACCAAAGGTCTCTTTCTAAAATGGTGGATGAATTTGATTGAACAGTCTGACTTTATTTATTGGAAAAACCGCTTGAAAAATTCAGCAGCATTCTAAGTTTGGTTATTTTTACAGTGTACTCTAGGAACTAGGTCCTGATGAGGGTCGATTTCAGACCTATTCTTGCCTCAACCCGATTATAGAAAATGGCTACAATAAGTTTACCCACCATTATTACTTGTAGGCTCTTTGTCTTTCACCCTATCAGAAAATGCACCACTACATCACATGACAGGGTCTCTCTGATGAGGTGACACTTAAATTTCAGTGGCAAAAGTTCAGATTTTCCAACTCGAGCACTTTGATCATTTGGCCTTGAATACTTAAAATGCTCAAATTGTTCAGCTCTGGACACACAAAATGTGCAGAGAGACGTCTTGACGCGTGTCCACTATTGACTTTTTGAAGGAAAATCTTAAATCATACCGTAACCCAATTTACACGATAGTGGTACAAAAACAGTGCAACAAAAACAAGTACACACACACACACACACACACACACACACACACACACACACACACACACACACACACACACACACACACACACACACACACACACACACACACACACACACACACACACACACATTTGTAACATGAGGACTAAGCTCTTCTGGAATGTCAGCAGACCGAGCAAAGATTAAAAACCAGAACTGGACTCTGTATTATTTCTCTCCTTTTAATATTTATAAAAATCAGTCTAACTTATTTACAGTGTCATGTCTTGCTATTAGAAATGTTACAACCTGAATCCCTTCCTTCTTTCTAGACAGACAGACAGATGTACAATGACAATAGAGGCGTAGATTTTACCCACTAAGAAACAAGAAGCTTGATGTTCCAAGTAAACTGCAAATATATATATATATATATATATATATATATATATATATATATATATATATATATATATATATATATATATATATATATAGTTCCTTTATGTGTAACAGTACATATCAGTTTTTTAAATCAACATTTGTATCATTCTTTTAACCAACTACATACAAAAATCCTCTGTCCACTTGCTGTGAATTGGTTGAAGAGTCGGTGGTCAGCTGAGTTCCAGCTCAGATCAGACAACTCAGCTAAAGGCTGTGTTTTGGACACTAGGCACACTTGTGACAGGAGACCTCGCACTTTTTAGAAGCACAACAGAGAAAAGGAAAAAGCAAATGCTTGTAACCCCCAGAATTATCACTCCTGAGATGAGTATGGTGGTCACTGTGTTCACTTGAAACTCTGGAGTGCTCCGAAGGGCTGCAGTAGTAGAAACAATGAGAAACATCAGTTATTTTTATAATTTAATATGTATTTCCTTTGCTTCCTTATTCTTCCTAAAATAGCCGTATGGTAATTTTTTATTAAACTGTGTGTATAAAACTGCAGCAAGCAGAAGGAAAACAGGTCATGGAGTTCATCCCAAATCCAAAGGTTAAAAGGGACAGCAGAAACTGCACACCGACTTTATCGGTTATTTACTCTGCACTATTAGGCAGTCCATAAAATGCAGTTCAAAGGCTTAAGCTGCCGCACGAGTTTTGATGAAGATTAAAGAGAGCTTGTACTGCTTGTATTTTATCTTCCTTTCATTGACTCCCTATCAAATCCAGAATAGAGTTTAAGATCCTCCTTCTGACATAAACATTAACCCTTACTAATTAAGCTCTGTTATATATCAGAGATCTTCATGACCCTGTCATTGGTTAACAGAGTCTCTGTTTTCTTTAGGCTTCTTAAGGTTAGTATAAAAAAGGACCGCTACAGGAGATCTTTCCAGACCATAGCGATCACTATCTGTGATAACTCAATTAAATGATTAACCTCAACAACTTTTAATTTCACTAGAGAATAAAGAAAGTATTTTTGATTTTTACTGGAGTTTCCTAGATTTTCTACAAGCGAACTTGGAGCTCTGGCGCTTGCATGCCTCATTCTAAAGGGTAATGCTAAGCTTTGCTATCTATGTACTTATGCTGCTATCAGCTTGGGCTGAAATATGAGAATATAACTAGTGATTGGTGTACTAAAGAGGAGAAGGTCAGGAAACAATCAGGAATTGTCACAGAGGCACTAGTTTTAAGACCTAACAAATGCCAATAAAAAAAATCATTTTCACACTAGTCAAATAACATCTTAAGATTTAACGAGTTTAGGCAAATAATAACATGTCAAAACATGTATAATCAAATTTTCCACTGTGTTTTATCTGACTGGTACAAAGGTTCCTCCTTACCATGTACTGAAAAGAACAAAGTTGCTTGAGGAGAATATCAAAAGATAAAGCTAGAACTTTACATACAGCTAGTAAAAATGCATAAATACTTATTTTCAACAATTACACTGTTTCATACCTCATCCCTCTATATATGCTGCCACTTTTTCAAAACATTGTGATTTCAGGGAAACTAAAAAACTCTTTAAAACAAACAGTTTACTTAAGACAAAATAAAACGGGGGTCCTTACCCAGCTGAGAACTATTAGATGATGTTGGATCTGGGAAAAAAATGCATATTTACATTCAAGTAGTGAAGCTATACTGACCATTCACAAAAACACTGTTTTATACATGTTATATACATTTACAGTAAAAAAGGATGAGTTGTTATCAGTGATGAGCATAGGCTAAAGCATTTGAACCTAAAAATGCTGCTTTAAAATCCTTCTCAACAGTTCAATTTAAATATAACACCAAACCAAACAGGGTCAGATCTATGTAATTAAATGGGTGTTACAAAAGGGTAATCTGTACCACTTCGAGTGATGATGGGTCCTGCTGTCAAAACGGCATTTCCTGATGACTTGCTTGGTTGTTTTTCTTCCGAGACATCTCTCTTTTTCCTGCTGCTACAGATCTATGGGATACAGCACAAACATTATTCACTTACTGTTGACATGAGTGTATTAGTACAAAATGTGCATTTTCAGTTTTAATTGTTTATTTAGTTTCAACATCTCCAAAAATGAAAAGAATTAATAGTTTTGTTACTCGTGTCAGAAAGTAAAATTGTAATAATTTCTACACATAAAGCAGAAAATTTCAAGCCTTATTTCTTGTAATTTTTTATAAATATGGCTGGTATCACAAAATATCAATATTACATTACATTAAGTAAAAAAAGGATATTTACAAAATATTGCTATTTAACCTGTTGACAATATTCACTTAATTTCATGTTTTCATTACCTGTAAGATATTAACATCAAATTTACAAGACATGGGGGGCCATAAATGTCTGTGATTGTAATAAATATAAAAAAATATTTGAGTAATGTGCAAAATTATTTAAAATAAGTAGACACACAAAAATAATAGTAGTTTCATGCCCCCTCTGACCCTGCAAGCATAAGTGGATATGTCCAGTAAATAGATAGATGGACTAATAAGATTAGTTCTAATTTTGGCCAATCAAAAGCAAAGTTTGTTATGTAAAATTTCTTCAAGCTAATAACATATAACGCATGCAGACTGTGGCCACTGAATACGGGTGTTTTTCATTTTCTTTAAACACTCTTCTTAAGCCTGTCATGTGAGTGTATAGGTGGTCTCGGTTGATCTCACTGGCATAATCATGGGACAGTCATCTGATCGACATAGCTTGGTAACACAGTGCAGAAACACAGTGGACATCTTCTGGTTCTTGTGCTTGACAAAACGAAATACTTCAAAGGCAAAGCGACCCATTTGGCTCTTCCCATTCTCGAAAACGGTGGTCTGTGGGTCTTTTTCACAGCTGGCTCAGGAAAAGAAATAGGGGGACAGTTAGGAAGAAAAGCAAGCACAATTTCTCAACTAAAATTTATTGAAGATGTTTGTAATTGACTTACCTAAAAAAAAGGTCATAGCGAAGGTGATCATTTGGGTTTCCAGAGGGGGTAGTGTAACAGTAGTCCATTAGAACATTCCATCTGTTTCATAGTTACATAGAATTTATTTGACTGAGAAATGTTATTTTATATATACAAAAACTCTGATTACCTATACTAATACTTATTCTAGCATACTGCAAATAATGTTGTAATTAAAAATTGATTAATTTTCTGTGCTTTTAAAACAAAGACAGAAAAATATTTGTTTACTTGAAAAACGATGTTACAATTTTTCTAGTCTTTTATTAGTAAACATCCATTGAGGGATGGAAAGAAGGGATGAATTAATCTTAATCATGGTTGGCCCATGGACGACTAAACTGCAGTAAATGAGGGGGCTGGTATAAGTACTCTCAACCCCGAAATGATGTACATTATCCCCCTTTCATTTAAGCAGAAAGGGGAGAGGTTTCACTGCATGAATATTTAGCCGGTCAATAAAAGTGATGCAACAAAGGAAGACATCCTCTTTTCATCCTGTCATCTACAAAGTCAACATTGGGGGGTCAGCATGCAAGCATTAGGATCTCAGGTTCAACATTGCTTGACACTGGGTGCACAGACAGTGTCTGTATCTGGGCCAAGGGATAGGTTTTGAACCATAGTGTTATTTATAATTTGCAAAAATAATCTCTGCCTGTTATTTTCACAAAAGGTGATGTTTTTTCTATTCCCATCAGTGAACCAAAACTGAAAGGTATTCTTCTGAGAGGAAAACCACAGCCTCAGACAACCACGCTCTGTGCAGCTCCCAGCTGAGTCATTGTCTGCCCTAGGACTAGAGACCAGAGCTGAGAAGGTGAAATAAGTCTGGAGCCAACGTCTTCCAGCTGCACACACAAATAGCCCTGCAATTAGTTTTCCACGATGACCACGATGGCAAGCATCCCTTCCTTATCTGAGAAACACTAATGTGTTTAATTGTGGGACAAACGTGTTATTAGCCTGCTGTGAACGTGCACATACTGTAAAACATTTGTTCAGCAATTGTGGTAAATCAATTTAAGAAATAATGTATTAAACACAGAAACATTAAATGTTGTTGGAACTAGAATTTTACAAGTTTTATCCAAGCTTCTTTGGAAATACTAATAGTTGTGGGACGGCACACTGCTGAGACACTCCTCACAGATTATCTGTCTCATATTGTGTTTTCAAGACATAGTGCCAGTGTTAATAAATATGTTAAATATACACTTTTATAAATATTACCTACTGAAGTTTTAAGCATATATAAAATAGCCCTTAAAATATTCAAAATTTTATATAAGCTAGCTAAATACTAAACGGTAGTTTTACTATTTATCATTATTTATTGAGTCATAGAATCCTACATAGGGGATGTTAAAAACCACACAGCTAATAAAAGTGAGGACTACCTTGCCTAACCTAAACTGAAGGAAAGCAGATGGTGTGGACATAGTAACAGAAAGGGTGCTAAAGGCAGAGGTTTTCACAACAATTCTCAACCTCTCGCTACTGCAGTCAAAAGTTTCCACCAGCCAAAGGTCAGGTGCCCAAGAAGAACACAGTGAGCTGCTTAAATGACTCTGGTTGCTTTAACCACTTTTACCATTTATTAATAAAAAAAACTAATAGTAATTTTCTTGTTAGGGTTCAGGTTAATGCTGTGTGAGTACCTCCTGTCAAGGTTGGTGGCTTTCACCGCTGCAAACACCCGTGTCTTTAGAGTCAGCCCTGAAACAGGAATGGACAGCTGCTGAATGTACGATGAATCCTATAAACAAAGAATGAGTATATTTAGCCATGTTTGTTTTTACCATTATATGGGTTCAACTGACATTTGTTCAAATACAACTGACAAATTGTAACCGCTATTCAAGTGGTCAGTTCAATCTGAAAGTTCAGTGTTAGGCAATGTAAGGAAATTAAGTGCAGTTTTTTTTATTTTCTCCAAAGATGAAAATGAAATGTGCAATCATCTCCAAATGCACAAAAATATTTAGTTGTTCTTTCATACATTAAAGTGTGCTCCCACCAAAAGTCTGTAACCAAAGGAAAAACTTCAATATTAGAAACTTGAACTTACCTAAGCGATAAAAAGTATTATTAGTATGACCTTACATTGTAAAGAAGCAGGTTCAACGTGGTGATGAAAGTACCATTGCTTTCCTTTACAGAGATTGCAGCTGCTGACCTTTAGTGAAAGAACAAAAAACACTTTATTCCAGAAGAATCAATTTTAATATTGATGGCGCCGGCTATTCAAACTCCCATTGGGTTTTGCTATCAGCTTACTGTTGGTCTTAATAAAGGGTAGGAAAGAATTAATAAAAAGGTTAGTAATCTGTTTGTAGTGGACACTGGAAAAGACAATGCTTAAAAAACCTGCATTAGATACATTGCCAACTGACAGCTGAAGAGGTTGATATAACCAAGTTATAAAAACATGCAGCTTTAACATGTCGGGCAAAATCCCAGGTGTATGCTGTGCAAAGAAGTAAAAAAAAAAAAAACAATCCATCATCCCAGTGCAGGATGTGAACTACTAGCAGCAAAGTAAACTGGACCACTAAGTTAAAGTTGGAAGTGTTGGTAACGGACCCTAGCTCGTTACCAACGGGGGTGGGTATGTGTATATATTTGTATATGGATGCATTTTTTCACTGTAGCCTGATGAGTTTAAGCATTAGAAAATGGCATAAACAAGAATCACAGATCAGGACACTTACGAGGCCAACTGTGTGTTGTTTACCAGGTACTCCAGGGGATAGCTGCAACTGTACTTGTACAGCAAACCTGGCAGATAGCTGATAATGGTAGGGGGGTCAGGGGTGTCAATATACCCTGATATGTTTCCAATTTGCACCAGAGACATATTTCCATATGCATTGGGTCCCTGAGCTGTAGTCACCTGCAGACAAAAACAATTTTAAGGGAAAAATCTTCACCTCGCAAAGAGAAGAAGAGAAGATTTTCTCAGTAAGAAACTTATTTTAACTTTTTTTGTGGGAAAGTAGTTTTATTTCATTTTTAAAAGATAATTTTCTTTTGAATTAAGTGGTGTGTTTTATCTAAAAGCTATTTCATGTAATAATTAACATTACATCCAGCTTATCCTTGTGGGGTCAGGTGGGTCTGCTGGTGTCTATCTCCAGCTTACAAGGCGAGAGGCAGGGGTACACCCTGGACAGGTTGCCAGTCCATCGCAGGGCAACACATACAGACATGCAGGACAAACAACCACACATACACACCTAAGGACAATTTAAAGCACCCAATCAGCCTACCAGTCATTTTCTGGACTGTGGGAGGAAGCTGGAGTACCCGGAGAGAACCCACGCAGACACAGGGAGAACATGCAAACTTCATGCAGAAAGACCCAAGATGGAATTGAACCCAGAGCCTTCTTGCTGCATGGCAACAGTGCTACCCACTGCGCCACCGTGCAGAACTTAACATAACAAATTAGGTTTTATTTTAATGACAGCCTAAATTGCCAAAATTTAAAATAATCTTGCATGCAGAGATTACTTACCACCAAGGAATTTCCACAGGACTCCAGTGTTGCCAAGCTGATACTAAAGATCACAACAGTAGGAAATGTGTTGTTATTAATTAACCCTCGACAGTGTGCATCTCCATGTCGACCATTTAGAGCCAAGTCTGAATCGGTGTAACCAGAGAAAAGAACTGGGCAAAAGTTGACCTTGAGCGTGATGGTCTGAACTCCACAGTACACACTGATATCCCTCTCAGCTGAAAGAAAACCACACAGTAACACAAGACATAGCTTCTTGCCAAAGATTAAAAATACACAGCATTTTGTTTACCACACACAAATGTGTGTGTATATATATATGTATATATATATGTATGTATATATATAAGTAAGTAAGTAATTCAATAATTTCTATAAAAAGGAAATATGATTTTTTTTGTCATTATTTCTTCCAGCTTCTTACCAGGAAAGCGACTATGAAAGTGTGCATCACAGTTGTATCCATTGAACTGTGCTCCCACGGAAAATACCTTACTAAAAGTTAAAAAGACCCAAATTATAAGTTCCATTTCAGTACCTGTAACAAAACAAAAATCAAAGATAAGTAAACCCAATCCTAATCTGTTGCCTCAGTCTAGCAGGTTAGAAAACAATGGTAATGTAATTGAACTAGGGTAACATAGCACTTTCCTGATTGTAGCACAGATCACTCAAAGCACTTTAAACTGAAGGAACATTCAACCCAGGGGCACATTGACATGAGGCACCTGGAATTGAGCCTGCAACCTGTCAATTACAAGACACTTATGTTACCAACTGTGCCACAATCACATCCAGATAAGTTTATTGTGCTTACTACCACTGATCGCTAATTACCCTTCTCGACAAGCAGAGAGCAAACCCATCAAATATCAGTGACCTTCCTACAACTCCGACTTGATAAATTTTATACATTAGAGCTTAAACTAATAATCATGACCATTATATGAAATGAAATGAACAAAATGAACCAACAGGTGTATCCAAAAGCTGCCACCTGTAGCCGAATGTGGTTCTTTTATGACTCCTGTAATAGTTGAAGCACTTACCTTGGTTCCTGGCAGCCAGCAAGTCAGTGCTTCTCCATAAGCCTTGGGCAGATGAGGGAATGGTTTGCACAGCATCCCTACTTCACAACTGGAAACTGGATTCTGCACTACAGGTGAAAAAGGGACCTAACGCATAAGAGCCTCATTATTTGAAGATGTCAACAAAAAACGGCTGTGCTTACAGAACATGGGAAAATCCATCAAATCTGAATGTGTTATACAAATCCTTTCACATCCTCAGAAATATGAGCAGGTTTTGAAGTTTCCCACTCATATCCTTTTGGCCCAATTGGGCTCTGTCATTGCTCACAAATGGTTAGTCGCTGCAAGAGGTCTGGTGGCAGTGGTGGTTGTGATAGAGTAGGCGGGGGTTGGGGAATTATCTTTTCATCACTCCAGTGGTCTTGGCCTGTTGATTGAGAAACTTTGCTGGGACCAGTTGTAGAGTGGAAAGCAAAGCACACAGACCCTGCGGGTAGGGATTCCTCACATGTAATGCTTTGTGTATAGTGGTTTTCAGTCAGCACGGCAGCAGGCAAACTGATTGTCATTGCTATTAACTGTTGCAGAACTGCTAAACAGAACCCAAAGACTTTGATTCAATCTCCTCAAATTCCCTTCACATAAGAAGGGCTATTTAAAAAAGGTTTCAGGGGATTAGCCGGTCTGTATGGTCCTGTCTTCCATATGGAAACTAGATCAGATGTGGCAGAAAGAGAACACACAGTGTTCCTGTGAATATGCAACATAAGATGGACAGAGCCCTCCCCCCCAAACCTATTCTGACTTTCACTGAAAATTACCAGATGTGCTTTCTTCCTTGATCATTTCAATCATTATTTACATGTTAATTGACTTTGTCAAATTTGTTGACCTTTACATTCTTCTGTATTGTATATGTGTAAGTTGAAGATAAATGTTTCAATCTGATATTAAGATGTTAAAAAGAATCCCATGTTTGCATTAGTGCATCTTAAACATTTTTTTATTACTTTTTTGTTTATTTACCCCTTGTTCGTTGCTCTGTGTTTGTTAATTTTTGAATTTGTTCTAATTGTCTGTGCATTGGACTTGATTATTTACATTATTTTTTTTGTTTTTGTTTTTTTGTTAAAGTTTTCCCTTTTTTAACTTTATGGTCTTTTTTTTCCTGAATTCCTTCGGCTCTGTTTGTCTTACACCTTTCCTCAACCTGTTGTCCTGTGTTCCAGTATTGCTGTTTTCCACTCCTCTATTTCTTTCTTCCACCTCTATCTACCCCTACTTGCACCTCTTTTCACTAACACCTCTTCTTCAAGGCGGAATAGAGGCAAAAAGCCTTGGGAACTGCGTTAGTGTAATGAAAATCCGGGATCCCGAGCCCCTTTTAACTGCCTTAAGGTCATCTGCCATTTGGGTCAGGTGTCTTTTATTTTCCTCTTGAAAACAACCCATTTATTTCTGATAGGGTTCAAGCTGGGCCATATTGCAGGACAATGAAAAACAGGGACATTGTGGTCATAGAACCAGATTATGGTACCTTCGACAGTGTATAGACAGGTGCCAAGTCCTGCTGGAAGATAAAATCTGTATTTTTATACAGTTTGTTGGCAAAGGGAAACATGAAGTGTTCAAGCGTTGTCTAGTAGATGGCGTAAAATACTATAGACTTCAGAAGACCCCAAACCATCACTGACTTTGAACACCTCTCACTTTTCTTCCTTTCCACTCTTCTTCCTGAGCATGTGACCTTTATTTCTAAATAAATACATAATTTATTTTAATCTATAACACAACTCTGGTCCAGTTCCTGTTTTCCTCTGCCTAGGTAAGACATTTCTGTGTCTGGTGGCTTTTGATGGACAACTCCAGCCATAGTACACTCTCTGTCCTAAATTCCAACATGAATTTCACATGAGAATCCTCTCAAGACTGGTTTTCCCTGTGGCAGGTGCACCTCTACCTACAACATTTCTTCCTTCTACTTAATTTTCTGTTAAACTGCTTATATGTCTTCTGGACTTCTGGCCTAGAATGTGAGACATTTAAAAGCTTAGGAAACTATTTTGAAATAATTACCTGATTAAAGTTTCACTAAATGTTAGACTGAATTCACTATCTGTAAGCTGTAATTATCAAAAAAGGAAGGTGTTGGAATACATCGGTTTATGTGTTGATTGTATATACAACCGCCAATTACTATGAAGTTTGGAAATTGTCTAAAACATAAATAAAAAGTAATAGAATGGTTTGCAAATTTATACTCCTCAGGACCATAGCCCTTCCAGTTAACATGTTAATGGTAACCCCGACCTTGTCGATTGGAGGCCACGATCCTTCAAACATTTTTTGCTGGTTTCACCATCGATATCTATGGTGGACGGAAGGGGATCAGAATGAGGGGACAGGGTTTCGTTATAAACAATTTTTAACTGTTGTCCAGGGCAGTGCTGTGAAGCCTGGATGTGTTTCTAACTAGTTATTCTCTTGTTTTGGGTGGATGTTGGTGTTATTTGAGATACTTTTGCATCATGGAATGTGTTAATTGACAGCGGTCACTGAGATATCCTTCTTGTCTAAGGAAAGGAACGTTAGAAAAGTAAATAACCTGTAGAAGAAGAAACATGAGAATTGTTTGTATAAACCACCAAAATGAGATAATGGTTCAATACAAAGTTTTTCCATACTTGAAGGCAAAAAAACGTGTGTAACCTTGAGGTTAGCAGTCTTGGGCGCAAAGGGCAATTTTCTGAGGGAAACCAGATTACAAGCTTTAGAAAAATGGTGTAATATGGCTATTATAGTGGTCATACTTTGAGATACTCTGTGATGAAGTTGATCGAGATGTGGGACTATAAAGAAAGAGGCTTAGGATGACTGGGAAGATGGTTAATTGTTGAACTTGTTTCTTGCACAGATGGAGCAGGCTTGGACATATTCCCTCAAATGTTTGTGTTAGGATAAGTCCCTAGAATTTGTGAGATATGAGGGCTGAAGACCAACTGGAAACAGAGTGTCAAGGGAACTTGGCAGTAGGAAAGCAATGTACATCTTGGGAGTGGACTGTTAATGGGACGTTAAAAGGGGTTTGGGATCCTGCTCACCTTGGAGGACGTATTTGACTATTTTTTCTATTTCCCAGCTTACTGAACCACTCACAAAGCTGGGGATAGTCAGGTGGTTGATCACCTAAGGGGAAACAAGGAACAATGCATCTAGTTTGGATCCTGGACATTAAGAAATAGAAAGGTTAAACTTGTAGAAAAACAAAGATAGATGTTCTGTATAGCCTTGAAGTGTTTAGAAGGTTGTAACGTTGTAGGTACGATGAGTTCTTGTGAACAGTCCAAAACTGCATCGGATGTTCTTTATGCTCCAAGCCAATGATGCCACTTCTCCAAGAAACTCTCTTTCTTTTACATAGTAGTTGTGCTGAGTAGGTGTGAGATGCTATGAGATGCTTTACTAAAGTTAAAGAGACCTGAGCATAATTGCTGACAATTGTAGAGCAAATGTCTGAAAGGTCAGTCAACAATGAGCACTGACTAAGAATTAATTTAAGCAAGAGTAGGAGTGATGGATATGTGAGAAGAAACCATATTTCCTAAGGTTAGTGAGAGAGATACCACGCATTGCAAAATCCATAAAAACTGATATATTGTTTAACCATTTTTATAGATAGATATAGCTGATATACTCATCCTGTCTATGTCTATATTTAGACCAAACTTGAGGTCACCTTCAAGAAGTGAGGAGTCCAGGTGTTAAAGCAGAATAGAAAAAGTGTATAAACGATTTGGGTCTTATATGAGGACAAAAGTTCACTTTTGGATAAGTATAGATAATTTATTATGATATTTCAACCTCCATGATCTGTAACTTTGGTCTATTACTGTAATATTACATTTTTTATGTATTAATATTGAGTTATAGCAGGCAGAAAACACAGGAAACCTATACGATTTAAGAGTTTCTGCAGCTGTAGGAGATTTATGAGTAATTTGTAATATCTGTCGTTAGTTTTTTAAGCTGGTCAAAAATGTACATAAACCTTAATGTGCCTATCATTTTGCATGTATAGTTGAGGTTGGACAATGCATATTAACATAGAAAATCAAACTTATTGTTTGGTGTTGCCAGGTTGAAAGTCCCGAAGCAAAGATATGGGGACGCTCGGACGTTTGGACCCTGGCCCGTGCTTGGGTGACCGGGGCCTGGCGGGACGGGTAGGGTGCTCCTGGTACCTTGGTGGCTCTACTCCACAGGTGCGGGGGCTCTACCCCGGACCCCCTCTGCGGTCCTCTGGGTTGGTGCGTGGTGTCCCTGCAGTGGGCTGTCTGATCTCTGTGCTCTTACATGGCCCCGATGTCCTGGACCTTGTGCTCCCTATGCTCCCTCTGGGCTCCTGGAAGGGGGTGGCAGTGGCCCTCTGTACCCATGGCTGAGCATAATTCATGTAAAGCCTACATCACAATTTCTGCATGCTCACGCGCAATCACACACTATAGAGATCACAGCACTTTAACTGTGCCGATCTGTTTATTAATAACATCAAGTATGCCTCATATTTTTATTTATGTATTTGTTTTTTGTGCTGCATACATTGCTGTCTTTGCTCTGCTTTCCGCTAATTATATCTCCATAGGTATGTTTCATTGCCATTTCACAGTTTCCCATGGACGCTTTAGGAGCGATCTAGTAGCGGCTAGTTTTTGGGCTCCGTTATTTTGTTTGTTTGTTTTTGTTATTGTTTGTTTCTTTGGTAGTTTCTATTTGAGTATTGGTTTTTGGTCTGTGCATATGTTCCCTTTCACTCTGAGCACCCCCCCGTCCCCCACACACACCCCTAAGGTATGGGTAGCAAGGCAGGCGCTATATTTTTAAAGCCTCACTTGGAAAAGCAAATCTGTTAAGCACAACTATGGCAGCCAGAAACCCATTCTAGTAGCCATGATGCTGAACAGGACAAGGAGAGAAAAAAGAAAAAAAGAAAAACGAAACACAGAAAGAACTAATTTTTTAGCAACATATTTACTTGGAGCAAAACTGTACATTAGTGCACTTCCTCAGGCGCTGATAAGTCAGCTTTGTTTCACAAGGTATTGCTTAATGATTTTCAATAAAACAATGTTGGAACATGATATTTTCAGGACGTTCCCGGCCTCTCAATCACTAACCCCTGTCAACAGACAGCACCTGCCTGGGAACATACAAGCAGGTAAAACAAAGGATGGATACATAATTTTGTAAAGATATTAAACAAGGATTAAAAGAATCATATTGTTATTTATAAGTTTGATTTCATTAATGACACATAAGGTTCACGCATTAAGCCTTTATATTTGGTGAACAACTTAATTCATATTTTAACTGTTAGGATTAAACAGCCATTCATGACCCAATGTATGTCTATTTTACCGTGTGGAACTGCTTGTGTCCCTGCAGGACCAGATTAAGAGTCAAGAGTCAAGAGTCAGTTTATTTATATAGCGCCAATTTACAACAGGTGTCGTCTCAAGGCACTTTACAAAAAATCAATTAAAATCAAGGATACATTCTAACAAATCAATTTGAAAAAGTTTCCAATCTAAGGAACCCCAGCAGATTGCATCGAGTCATTGACTTGTAGCATTCACTCCTCTGGAATCAGCAGGCAGAAACAATGGCTTGTGTTGTCGTTGACTTTACAGCAATCCCTCATACTGAGCATGCATGTAGCGACAGTGGAGAGGAAAAACTCCCCTTTAA
>JAVLVB010000437.1:136798-155001 GCA_032876305.1 Orestias chungarensis | reverse complement strand
TATCCTGTGCTTCTAATTTAGCTTTCTGTCTTTTCAAACCCCCAGTCGGTCGTGGCAGATGGCTGCTTGTACTGAGCCTGGTTCTGCTGGAGGTTTCTTCCTGTTAAAGGGGAGTTTTTCCTCTCCACTGTCGCTACATGCATGCTCAGTATGAGGGATTGCTGTAAAGTCAACGACAACACAAGCCATTGTTTCTGCGTGCTGATTCCAGAGGAGTGAATGCTGCAAGTCAATGACTGTCTAATTAGATCCTCTGGTTACTTAGCTACTTTTGCTTTTTCCTTGGTATTTAGCTTTTTCGGTCTGTATCGTTGTCTACTTTTCTCTTCCCTTTGCTTTGCTTTACATTATCTTTTATTCCTCCCTGTCATTCATGTCATTTCAATCTTCTCTGTTTTCTCTTACTGTATGGAATCAAATAAGGGTCAGAAAGAATTTGCACTTGTAAAAAAGATTTTAACTTGTAAAAAAGATTTGTACTTGTAAAAAAAAAGTATTTGCATCTTTACAAAAGATTTCCATCTTTCAAGTCTGAAAATCTCAAATTACAAGTGTACAAATCTCAAAGTACAAGTACCAATTTTTACC
The DNA here is from genome assembly GCA_032876305.1 of Orestias chungarensis. Lineage (NCBI taxonomy): Eukaryota > Metazoa > Chordata > Actinopteri > Cyprinodontiformes > Cyprinodontidae > Orestias > Orestias chungarensis. Next base: position 154,413 of record JAVLVB010000437.1, on the reverse strand, counting down.
GTTTTTTTATGCCTCAGTGAATAGCCAATCAGCACGTTGCTTATTGGCTTGTCCATTAATCCGGTGCCCACCCACTCACCAACCTGCTATCCAATCAAGGAGCAGCATTTTCTTCCAGCGCAACAACACAGAGAGCCCAGTACTGATACAGGGAAAGGTATAGACATTATAAAGACTAGATGCTGAATCAACCGCTGCTGCCTATTGGGGCTGACGGGATGTAGGGCCGCTATCTTGGACCGGCCCCCCGCTCCACTTAGTGTGGCAAGAACAATGAAGTGTTAGCACATTTATTTCAATGATAACAAGGTTGAATACAAACCTGATTTTCATGGAATATTTTTTCTACAACCGTCAAACATGTAGGATTGATACTGGACACGCGATTTTGCAAAAAGATACAGACACACAAATATATATATATATATATATATATATATTACTAGTCAAAGACAGCATAACACACACACAAGCTCACAAGGCCCAACCCTAGTCTACCCAGCAGTATACCCAGAAAAAACAATCAGCTACAAGTCCATTAACTCAAAAACGAACAGTATTAAAACATTTTATTTTATATATATATATATATATATATATATATATATATATATATATATATATATATATATATATATATATATATATATATATATATATATATATATATATATATATATCTGTGAAACGCCGTAAAATATTACTCAGTATTGTTTTGTCATTGTGTGCCATTACAAGAAAGCTACCAATTTGTGTTCTCAACAGTGTTCGGTTTGGAAATGTATTGGAGGGAGAAAGCGAGTATCCAATATCCAACTTTAAACTAACTCACCGTTTAAGTTCACTGTGCGCTTGACTCCATCCTCCTTCCGCTACTGGGCAATGAGTGTTGTCGTGCTGGCAGAAATTGCTGCTCCTTGATTGGATAGCTGGTTGGTGAGTGGGTGGGCACCGGGTTAATGGACAAGTCAAAAAGCAACATGCTGATTGGCTATTGACTCAAAATTCGTGCTTGTGCTTCGAGATTTGTAAACTTGTAATTTGAGATTTGCACACTTGTAACTTGAGATTTGCACACTCGTAATTTCAGATTTGCAAACTTTTAATTTGAGATTTGCAAACTTGAAGTTTGGAAATCTTTTTTTTACAGATGCAAATGTTTTTTTTTACAAGTACAAATCGTTTTTCACAAGTACAAATCTTTTTCACAAGTACAAATCTTTTTTACAAGTTCAAATCTTTTTTCTTACAAGTACAAATCTTTTTTCACAAGTACAAATCTTTTTCACAAGTATAAATCTTTTTTACAAGTATAAAATTCTTTCTGACCCTTATTTGATTCCATAATACTGGTTGTCTCCAAAGACGCTTTGTAACTGGTAGTCAGACACAGTTTTTTGAGAGTTTTGAAAAGGATTATTACTAAAAGAGGAATAAGTCAAAGATGCACATTATAGACATATGCAAGCGTGTATTTCATGACTAAAGTTTAACAATTAAAATAAAACAATAATGAAAAAGTAATTTGTTCCCAAAAATAAAAATAAAAAACCCATAACAGCAGCCAAGACAAGCATGCTGTGATAGTTTTTTTAGTGACTGAAGTCTTTTGTTGCTACTTTAAAACATTAACCACAGTATTAACACAAAAAATAATCACGCTTGTAGGTTTGGTTAAAACCTGTTACATTCAGCACCTCTTTTTTATATATGTCAAATTGGTCACATTATGAGGAAACAAAAGAATGCAAGGATTTGAGAAGATTCACCACTGTGTTAATGTTAATATTATTTTTTTGTAGTATTACACATAACACACTAGAAATATTTTAAGCCCTTCAATGTATGCAGACTTTTTTATTTGATTTCATACCAATCAAATAAGGAAAGGCTTATACATTTATACAGGTAAATACAATTTCCCAAGCAATACATACATGCTATGTGGGTAACATTTTATTTCGTTTTTTAAGGTTCTAGGGTCTGGTAGCCTTTATTTATCCTTCACTGCTAACCGTAACCCTCACGGCTTTTATAGGAGAAAGCATATTTACAACACATTCTAAATTAGCATTGTGAAAGATTTAGGTTGAAAATGGTCTCATGACAAAAGCTTAAGGATTAACATTTTAGTTGTTTTGGTGATGGCAATTCTTCCAAAGACTTACCAGATCCATAATATCACTTTTTTGTAACATTACACTTGTGGCTTGAAATTAATGAAGAATTGCATCCCAGAAAAGAGCCATAAATGCTGTTTTATAATTGAATCAATTTATCACAGAGAGCCCTTGCTTTATTTCTGGTATCCTGTTTTTTCGTAGTCTGAGCCTGATATTTTATTAAGTGAATATGCTATGTTTGAATAGTTTTTACACAGAGCTTTGGTGGTGCTTGACTGCTTCACCTGGTGGTTGAGATAATTTTTAATGTCAAACGTATTTGTTTTTTGCAAAAACAGTCCCCCATCTGCTTGTAGAGGAGGAACTAAAGTGTACTGCCTCTGGGCTGCTGGGCTTAATGGTGTTGAATCCAACTAAATTTAGGAAGTAAGCGGCACATGGAACATAATTAATTAAACCATTCTGATTCTTCAGATGTGTTTGGAATCCATTTTACTTCCTAGACATGTAACTTGCATTGTCAAAAGGCTGTCCCCTGCAATTTAACAGCTCCAAACCTAACCATAGCAAAGACACATTCAGCCAAACTTTCACCAGTATGGATTTTAATTGGCTCAAAAGTTAAAAAAAACCATGCTGTCTGCCAACAGGGAGCATGCATATAGTAAATAGAATTGGGCTAAGTATGGAACCCCTTGGATACTCCATTTCATTATTCCTCAAATGCTCTCTCAGTTGATTAACAACAAGTTTTTCAAGGATTTTAGATTTAAAAAAAAGTTAGATTAGATATGGGTCTTTAAATTTATTAGGTCTTCTTGATCAAGAGAAGGTTTCCTAAACAAGGGTTTTATTAAAGTTAACTTAAGAGCCTCTAGTACATAGCCATTCACTAAGGAAAGATTAAACATATCCAAAATGGGAGTAATAATAATAGGAAATACTTAAACTATTTGGTTGGGATTGGATCCAACATACAAGTCGAAGGCTTAGATGAAGACAATAGTTTTGAAAGCTCAGAAGGCTCTGTCATAATGGTAAGCTTTCCGACTCAAATATAATACAGGACTCAGGAGATGAATAATCAGATAAATAAAGTTTATTGAACAGAGATTAATTGTAATCTTGGAAACTGGAGCAGCAGGAACGATGTGGGATACCGGGAGCTTCGGGAAGGTGAGGAGAGATATGAGTTGCAGCGGGGGTAAGTAAAAAGACTGGATGTGAGTATCTTACTTATGTATAGATGAAAATCACCAGGGAGAGGTGAGTGGGTTGAGAGTTTACTTGCTGGAGTCCGGAATGGTGGTTGTCAAGGGGGTAACACTGAAGATGCACTAGCTAAGCCTGGAGTGGGGAGATCGAGCTGAGTGGATGAGGAGTGGAGATCAGAGTTGAAGGATGGATCCAGAATTAACCCAGATGCTTTTGAGCACGAACGAACTTGAACTGAACCTGGGTTGAGCACATGAGAGGAATTCCTGAGCAGGAGAGCGACAAGGGAAAAACTCGAGCACAAAAACCAACTGGAGAGCAACACTAGAATTCAACAAGAGGATCCCAAAATACTGGCACTGAGAAAAGGCAACGTTACCAATCGTGGCAAACACTCAGGCGAAGTGGAGCTGGTCCACCACTCCTCTTAAGCACTCTGAGCTCATCAGCAGATGGAAAACAGCTGTGCGGTAACCACAGGTGTTCAGACATTCTCAGCCAGGGAAGAGCTCTGGTGACTCCCAGTGGACAAACTAGAAGGGTAGCAGTTCCATTGCTACTGGGTGTTCAGTCAATTCAGCAGCCAGATGTAGCTGAAAGACTCAGACCAGGGTGAATATGACCTTTCAGCCTTTAGGTCAGCCTTTAATTCAGCCTGCTCCACCACCAAGAAGCCCTCTAGTTTCCCCAGGTATCCATTCAGCGTCAGTATCAGCTCCAGCTCCCGGTGTGTCGTGTGATACAGCCTGCTTTACAACCAACATTCAAGTAGCACAATTTATGCAGCTAAGTAGCTTCAATCCACATCGGAGACACCAGAGTCCGCCAAAGGTACCAACATCCACAGCTTCCAAGAAGCTCCAATCAAGTACACTCTACAGTACCGGACATCTCTGCAGCTTCTGGGACACCACTGTATCAGCCACCACAGGGAGTGGCAGCACAGCAGACCTTTAGTCAGGATTTTGCAGCCCCAATTGCTGATGCTGCCAACCACTGCTCTGCTCACTTTTGATCACCGGCTGCTGCATATCATGCACCCACCCCCTTACAGTGGGTGTTAATCACCCAAACCTTATGGAGATGTAAGTCGCAACATCATATAACATTCCAAAGCCAAAACTAGTGACATTTAAATCAAGCAAAGAAAGTGATTTTGCACCATTGAAGAAAGGGTTACATAGCTTACTCTGTCTCTATGAATACCTCATTGAGAAGTATAAATATCACACCCTGCTGGATAATTTAGAGCATCCATGTTCTTTGCAAGCGACCAGGCACTTTATTCACAACTGCACTCTGTAGACTAGTGCAATTTGAGCTTTGGAGCAAAAATATGGGAAACTGACAGTTAGTCCTGGGTTTTTATATACTCTGATGAGAATCCAGCGGATGACATCACAAGACGGAAAACATTGTCAAAGCTCACGGTTTCCAGCCGTTGGTCACAAGGCCCACACTTCCTTACACAGACTCTTGACATCTGGCCAAAACCCCCAACAGAGATCCCAGACTATGGCACTGAAGAACTGAGAAAGACTCCATTCTGTAGCTTCATATCTGTACCTCACGATCTCCCAGATCCAGCACAAAGCAAATCATTTGAGGATTTGATTCTAGCCCCTCTCAATCCCTGCATAGGGTCGCTGCCATCTCCTTTACAGCTGTAAGCAGAAACCCAGCTGCTTTGTTCTTCATAGAAGACTAGTTTCCTAGAGGATGTCCAAGCGCTCCAAGCAGCCAACTCTGTACACCCAGTTGCCCCAGTGCACTTTCCCCTGAGTATGACAGTCTTAGTGGTCTAATCAGAATTGGATGCCACTTGCACCAACGAAATGCTTATAGATTTAGATCGTGTCTATCCAATTGTTTTAGCTCCTTTTCACCCTCTGACTAGTCTCATTGTAAAGCACCATGATGTTCAGCTGTTTCACTCAGGAGCAGAAAGACTCTATGCAGAGATCAGACACACCTACTGAATCCTCAGAGATCGCCAGGTTAAGAAACATCAATACCAGTGCGACAACTGCAAAAGATGGAGCCTCACCTTCAACACCAAAGATGGCTCTCAACTCGGCTGAGATTGTACAAACCCCCTTTCTGGTCTACAGGGGCAGACCGCTATGGACCACACGTAATTAAAATTGGACATAGGAGTGAGACACACTCGGGGATCATCTTTACTCGCCTGACCAGTTGATTCATTCATGTCGATCTTCCCCTTCACTGCGAGAAGCTGTATGAGTTGTGGTCTGACCAAGTTCAGGGTTGGCCACAAAGAATAGAGCACATGTGAAAAAGCAAACTATCAGCTTCAACTTTAACCTGCCATGTTCTCCTCACTTTGGGGGTGACTGGGAGAGAGAACCATGCTAGAGACCGTTGACGGTGGCAGGAGAACCACGCTGAAGGCAGTCGGTGGTTGGACATAGGCTTAAAGGCAGATGACCGTCGATTGTGGCAGGAGAACCTTGCTGAAGGCCCTCAACGAAGGCGGCAGGGAACCCACTCTGAAGGCCGACGGAAGTGGCAGGGAACCCTTGCTGGATGTCCGTGATGGAGCTCCGGTTGATGGAGTGCACCCAAGATGCAGCTCTAAGTTTGGACCTAGGTAGATTGTCTTGACCATCCTGGGCGCACTCGGTGACTGGAGATGACCTGCTTGCAGTCTTTCCAGGTGGTTCTGGGACCTGGATGCAAACTGCTCACAACCCCCTGGGCGGGAGAACTGTCCACAACCGGCAGGCTGAGTGTAGAACCCAGCAGTGGATGATCTAAATCTGGCTGGCATCGGATTGCACTGGATCCGATTGGGCATTGCTGGATCAGGAATTCTGCATTGTGTGGATTGCAGCAGAACTGCTGCTGCATAAAGCGACTGGGCAACTGCCGGTTTACTTGCCGATTGTTTTAGACGGTGCATACAGCAAGGTCTCTGGACTGAGCTAACTGACGGAGGAGATTAGGAAGCTATCCAGTAGATCAGATCCTTCCTGTCCCCATAAAAAAACTGGGACGATCTGACAACAGGGAACACCAAAAGTTACTTAAAAATCCGAAAGGTGATGACAGAGAAGGGGGCAACCTAAATGGTTTAACGAAGGCAAAGTATGTGGATCATGAGGGATTTGATTTCCCTTTGGGATAAAAAAAAAGTATTATATATTGATAACTGCTGATTTTATCTTTTCTTTAATTTCAGCATAAACAAAGAATATGCTTAAATACATAACTGGATCGTGCCTTAAACCATTGAGAAAATGTATCTTCTTTAACAGAATCTAAAATAAAACTGTGTAAGTTGATCAACAGGCGGGAAGGGAGAGGAAACAGGTGGTGAGAAACAAGCAGTCCGAGGGCCCCCTCCTCACCCTTCCTCAATGCTTGCTGCTGCACTCACCTGCAGACGGACTTGTCCCTGGGGTGCAGTGCTGAGGGCACAGGGGGTTGTATCGGTCCGCACTGCCTGGCTGTCTTGGGTCGCCTAGGGAAAGGCGACCCAAGACAAGGTCCCGACACCCGAGAGGGAACTCGGGTGTCGGGCGGGCCTTCTGCTGGGTGCTGGGGGTGCTTGGGCTTTTGGGCCCTGGGTCCTGGCCCTGGCCCGTGCTCGGGCCTGGCGGGACGGGTAGGGTTCTTCTCCTGGTACCTAGGGGGCTCTACTCCGCGGCCGAGAGGTGCTCTACCCCGGACCCACTTTACGGTCCTCTGGGTTGGTGCGTGGTGTCCCTGCAGTGGGCTGTCTGATCTCTGTGCCCCTTGCCTGGCCCCGGTGTCCTGGACCTTGTGCTTCCTCTGCTCGCTCTGGGCTCTGGGAGGGAGGGAGGCAGTGACCCTCTGTACCCATGGCTGAGCATAATTTATGTAATACCTGCATCACAATTTCTGCATGCTCACGCATTGCGCATTGCACAGTTAAAGTGTTGTGATCTCTATAGTCTGTGATTGCCACAGACTATAGAGATCACAACACTTTAACTGTGCCGATCTGTTTATTAATAACACCAAGTTTGCCTCATATTTATTTATGTGTTATGTGCCGCATACATTGCTGTCTTTACTCTGATTTCTGCTAATTATATCTCCACAAGTATGATTCGTTGCCATTTCACAGTTTCCTAAGGATGCTTCAGGAGCGATTTAGTAGCAGCTAGTTTTTTTGGTTCCTTTGTTTTGTTTGTTTGTTTTTGTTATTGTTTGTTTGTTTACTTGTTTCCATTTGAATATTGGTCTGTGTATATGTTCCCTTTCACTCTGTGCACCCCCCCACCCCTCAGTCATGCTTAGCTTTAGAATGTATATAACACCTCAGAAATCAATAAAGAATTAACGTATGGGAAGCAAGGGAGGCTCTATATTTTTAAAGCCTTACTTGGAAAAGAAAATCTGTTAAGCACAACTATGGCAGCCAGAAACTCCTTCTACTAAACATGATGAACAGGACAAGGGGGAAAAAAAAGAAAAAAGAAACAAGCAGTCAGAGAGAAAGACGCAGTTAATGGTACTGAACCAGAGCTCGGTGTTGATTTGCCGCTCCCAACAGGAGGCTTCGAGGGGGACCGGAGCGACGGCAAACTCAAGCAATATTGTGACACAATGAACAGGAGGATGGCATCTGAAAAGCGGAAGTAAGTGCAGAAAGTTTAATGCAACGGTAGATAAATACGAATATTTAATGTAAGGATGAGTATGACAATGAACAAAAAAGTGGATAAATAATGCTGGCACAGAGGAGCAGCGAAACAAACTGAGGAAGCAACTGATGTATTGCACAACCAACTCAAAAACCGGAGGACAAGGAGAAAGAGACAGCAGTAAGTAACACGGCAGGCAGGAAAGGAAAACTTACAGGTATGACTTGGAACAGAAGGCACGAGGAAACACAAATGGACTCAGGAGAGGCAGCAGGACAACACAAGGGAGGTAGAGCAGTGTTCCAGGAGGGAGTGAAGGAATTAACTGGGTTTAGATACTGTTTGTGTGGGTTATGATGAAAGGTGTTTCAATGACCTTGTCTAAAGTGACTGTTAAGTCTGTTTTTAGAATAGTTTTTGCATTTTTATATGGCTATTTTTTGTTGAGAGATTGAAAGTCCCCTATTCTCTCTATTTCATTCCCTTAGCTCTGGCTCTTTCTAACTTCAATACCATGAAAAGCAGTTTTCAAACGCTCATTCTTCAACAGGAAAAGGTAAATAACTCTGGAAAGACTTTTGTTTTATAATCTTTTTTCAGAAGCATGCTGTTCAGTGTTTTACTTCTGCAATACTGAGAGGTTTAGTCTAGATGTCCCATATCTTCAAAGTAAAACTTTTGTCATGTGTCTAATTCCTCAAATTGTTTTTTTTATTTAATATTTTTGCATTTGCTTCTATTGTTTGTCAATACTTTCAGACAGAATCTGACAGCACATCTGAAATCATGATGGGGCACAGGATAAATGCCCGCAGTTCAATTTCCAATTCCAGTGTGTCCTCTGGAATGGCTTCCATGTCATCTGTAGGTCTTTTCATTCATTACTAACGTGTCAGAAAGTAACTTACATGTCGTATATGTTTTGATATGATAGGATTTGCACTTAATACTCAAAATGTTTAACCATTATTGACTTACATTTGTAACACTAGTGAAATGAATACTCTCAGGTGCAAGTTAAACAAATTGTGAAAAACTTCTCTCTTTAAATTATTATGTTTTAAGCTGAGAAATGTAACTTAATCAAAGCTACAAGCAGTGTTAAACTACACTTTCGCCACTGGCAGTACATTGAAGATGAACAGTAAGTTGGACGGGTATGATAGTTGAGGCATTTTTGACTTTGCCTGGCCAATGACCTGAACAAGTTCTACTGGCGCCTTAAAAGACAAAAGGGCCTTCTGGTATGCTGCTGCTACTGCCAAGGATAAAGGCAGGTTGCAGTGTGTAATTCGACCTGCTCAGAAGGTGAGTAGCTTATTCTTACAGTCACTTTAGGAACTTTAAACCTCCAGGACTCTGAAGCGACCAAGAAAGATTCTGGTAGATCCTTCCCACCCTCTTCAAAAACTATGGGTTAAATTAATTTATAGATATATATTTTGTTGAGGTATAACATGGTCCTCCTTTTTCAAATATCCATATTTTAGACATTTGTAATGCACCAAGTTCACTAAAACAAATTCCTTGTATGTCCAATATTATTGATTCTAATTTTAATCTTATCCATTTACCTAGCCCAATGTTTTCTCTGGATGCAGAACCGTAAATTCATTTGCTTTATTTTTACCACATGCCATCAATGATCAGATGGACAGCAGTATAAGTACCATCTACCCCTCAGACATGGAGGTCCAAGGAAGCATTCAATTTGCTCTGCATTACATCCAAAATGTTGAGGAGTTTCAGGTCTATGTGGTACAGTGCAGTGGGTTGGCCTTTGCTGAAACCAAGAAGAAGTATTTTGACCTGTGAGTTTTCTTGTCAGTCAATTTTAAAAGCATACAATAAATTAACCAACTCCATCAAAATCTTTAAAATTATTAAATTTTTTACAGGTACGTGAAATGCTGCCTTGTCCCTGATATAACACGACTGGGAAAGAGAAAAACTACTGTTAAAAAGAAGACATTAAGCCCAACATACAATGAAGTTCTTAAGGTGAGACCATTATTAAATTTATTTTGTTGATAATTTTTTGCGCATCTTCAATAATTTATTGTTTAACCATTAAATTGAGAAATATTTATAAGCACAGTTTACAAACTGCAGAAATTTGTGAATCACTGTTATGTATTACAGCGCCATGTGGTGGTTGTGTAAAATATAAAAATAGAAGTCCCTTTTGTAGGAGCTAGAAATAGGTCTTTAGAGAAGTCCTGGCCCACTCATCTTTGCATTATTGTGGTAATCTGGTCACAATTAATGTCCCAGCATGACAAATTGCATTTTAATTAGAACAGATAATTACTTTAACTTCTCTAGTCAAAGTTCTTAATTGTGGTTTTCTGAAGCACCTCAGAGGTGTTTGTTTAAAAATATGAAAATAAAATAACTGTAAATATTTTATCAGTCTTTAAGAGGTACTGACTTAAAACAAGCTCATATTGTAAAGTGGACCCTAAATGCAGATGTAGAGTCAGCGAGTTGATACAATTTTCTACCAAGATGAAGAATAATTTCTGACACAGAGAAACCAGCACATTGGAGTGGATGACCATAGAGTGTATATGGGCATGGGAGATTACAGCAACAAAAGCATAGCAGAAAACAGACACAGAGGAAGGATAAAAAAACACAAAACAACCACAAAAAAAAAAAAAAATCCCACAATATCCATTTACCAAGAGTTGAGATGGGCCACTGAACGTAGTCCCACAAAGTTTAAAAATTCAAATGGCTAGCGGAAAACTCAGAGTTGGCCATGAGGAAGGCAAAATCCACAATGCAGGATCCGTGAGACTAGGCGGAACCTACAAAGACTTAGAGGCCAGCCTTGTGATCAGCAATGGATGAGTTGAAGCAAAAGCTTGATGCCAAGCGACATGCAACAGAGCAGATAATTTGTGTCAGGCAGCCTCTGTTAGAACAGGGGATTAAGACTTGCCAGCTTGTGCCATCTGGGGAACCTCTCAGAAGGCTGGAGTCAGCTAGGGACCCTCTCAGATGGCTGCCATTGGCAAGGGACCCCAAGACACCCTAAACTGCCGCTCAGGTTGTCGGTTATCTCTGTCGCCATAGACAACAAAGTTTAAACGGATCCTATCAAATATAAATTTGTAGGTTTCATGGCAGCAAAACACAATGAGATGTCTGAAAGTTAATGGTGTGTTATGAAAGCATGATGAATAATTACCCATTTAGTTAGAGAGCTGGATCACTTGGTTGCCAAAATCTAAGGCTTGTATTTTAATCCGGTAGAGGCAGCTTTTGAAATTTGGTTATCTTTAGCTGATAGTATTGGATTACTGAAATCAGCAGAAAACCATTATCTGACACCCTCTAAAACAGCTATACTGTTTTACACTGAAATCAGCTTTTTGCTTTAGACTTTTGTCTCTACAGTTGATTTTTATTTCTTTTCGTAGTTCAAAATCAATATTGAAGAGTTGAAAAAACAGAGTTTGCATGTCTCAGTGCTGCACATTAACCTTTTTGGGCGGAACAGCTTCGTGGGTAAAATGGACATGGATTTGTCGAAATGGGACTTTAACAACACAGACATAAATGAGTACACATTAAAGTCCAAGGTAAAGGCAACTGTCTACATACAGTTGAGTTTTAGCAATGATCACACACAACTGACTTCAACTGCATCCTTCAGCTCCCAACAGCAACATTTGGACAGTTCCCTTTAAGCCTAAAAGAAAATGGTGGAATGATGAGATTGGCCCTGAAGTTTGTGCCACAGAGAATCAAAAGTAAGTAGTCATAAACACGCAGTTATTTTCTTTTTTGCTTGTTTTTATTATTATTCTCCCCACTTAAACTGAACTTGTCATAGGTTTAGGAAATAAAAAAACAGAGGCTGGGGAGCTGCTTATTTGGGTGAAAGATTGCAAGAATCTTACTCAAGTCCAAGATGTCATTATCAATCCTCTTTTAAAGTGGTAGGAAATATTTTTTAAAACTTTTATGCTTCTCATGACTGAGGTTTTTCAACTATTGAATGAAATATTGACACACAAAAAAAAATCTACTCTTACTACGTGTAATCTAAATGTAACCTAAGATTTTTAAATGAAACTTTCTTCCTACTATGATTAAGTTTATTTCAGAGAATTGTTTTTTTTCACATGTTTGTCCCTTTAGTAAACAGGCAAAGCCAATCTGAACACTACTTAACACTGCAGGTTTTAGACATTAACATTGGCTAATATAACTTCTACAAAAAGTAAGCAGGGGCCAATGTGACTTCTGCGATAGGACAATAAGATTAGTGAAAAAATAGTGCTGCCTGGATCGTTATTCTAAATATCAAACGACATTAGTACTTTTTGGATTCTGATTCAGAGTTTTTGTTCAATATGACTAATTTTCTGCCATTAAAAACAAAAGAAAGACTCCTACTACCACTGTTTTACTACAGCACTGTACTTCCGGACACCAGTCGAAAAAGTCGACAGAAGACACGAATAGTAAAAAGAACAGCCAACCCCTTGTTCAACCACACCATGATGTATGACGGTTTCCGATCAGAGGACCTTGAAGAGACTTGTGCAGAGATCACAGTGTGGGATCATAATCGACTTTACAACCACTTCATAGGTGGTGTAAGACTTGGGCCGGGGAAAGGTGGTGTTATGTTTTTGTTTGGTAAAAATACCGAGTCATTTAAGTGTCTGTATTAACTGTTTAAGAAAAAAAGATCCTAATATTATTTGAAAATATATATATATTTTTAGGATGAAAATAAGTTTTTAAACATATTTGGCTGGTACTTAATATTCAAATTAAATATTCCGTACCTAGGGGTCCTGTTCAAAAATGAGGGAAAAAATGGAGTGGGAGATCGATAGAGATTTGTGCAGATGCTGTACCTGTGTGTCATGATTAAGGGAGAGCTGAGTCAAAAAGCAAAGTTAATAAGTTACTCTGTTTACTCGTAATTATAAAAGCCTTGGACCTATTTTTAAAGATACCCAAGTTATCAGTAATTTAAAAACGTTCTTACTGTAAAGCATAGCAATAAAATCGAATAGTAATAGTGTATGCAAATATTAAAATCATGCAACAGATTAAAAAAATCCTAAAATAACAAAAAATTATATTTACTAGAATATATAAAACTTCAGAAATTCTAGAATTGTGCCGCTCAAGGTGGCAGCACGTTGGAGTACCTCCTCAACTTTCATTGCGATCATTCCTTTTTTCCCAAAATTTCATTACTGTTTTTCTTGGAAAAATAGCTTTTTATGGACAGGGTGCTTTACAACAAGGAACAGTTGATTAACACTGGAAAAGCCTAAATAATACAATAACTGAAGGCAGAAATCCCAGAGAAGTTAAAAAGGAGGCGTCGTTCATGCTGAGCAGGATGAAAGAGGAGAGAAAGGGGGAGGAGAAACTTAAAACCCTCCCTGCCATCCATCATCATGGGAAATGTAAGTTCATCCACAAATTGGTTAAACTTCAATACCTGACAAGGAATTGGCAAGAGTAGAGAAAAAGTATATCGGGATTAAAAGAGTAGCAAGAAAAGGAAAGGAGGAGGATTTGCAGTGCTTGTCAACAACAGATGGTGTCACCCAGAACATGTTACTGTGAAATGTTGTCTCTGTAGTCCAGACATTGAACTACTGGCAGTAAGTTTTTGTCCATAATATTTACTAAGAGAGTTCAACAGTGTTGTTTTGGTAGCTGTTTACATTCAACCATCGGCAGTTGCAGACAATGCATATGATTTCATCAGTTCCACTGTTGCTAAGACAAAGACACAGCACCCAAATTCTTTAGTGGCAGTATCTGGTGATTTTAATCCCACCTCACTCTCTACTACACTGCCAATATTTCAACAGTTTGTCAGCTGGTCTACCAGAGAAAACAAGACACTGGATTTGTTTTACACAAATGTCAAGGATTCATACCATTTTGAACTAAGACCCCCTCTGGGCAAAACAGATCACAAACTTGTTTTTCTTTGCCCAGAATATAAACCCCTTGTCCAGAGAGTACCTGTTACTAAAATGACTGGGAGAAAGCGGTCACAGGAAGCTGAAGAAGCCCTAGTAGGTTGTTTTGATGCTATTGATTAGATTTCTCTTTGTAAGCATATGGAGATGATGTTAAAGCCATGACTTCTGTGTGGACAACATAATCCCCACCAGAACAATGAGATGCTTCCCTAACAACAAACCCTTACTCACCAGTGACCTGAAAGAATTGTTAAACATGAAACAATAACCTTTAGGGAGCAAGACAGAGAGTTATTGATGAGGATAAAGAGACATCTCAAAGTTAAGATCAGAGAGAGCAAATACGTTCAGCTGGAGAGTAAACTGGAGAGGAACAATATCAAAGATGTGTCATCGGGAATAAAGCAGATCACAAGCTTTAATCCAAACGATTATCTGATTGATCAATGTGTGGACAGAACAAATGAGCTGAAAACATTCTTCAACAGGTTTAGTTCAGTAATAAGCTCACCATCACCTCCTCCTGCACCCACCCAACCCGACATCCCACCTCCCTCGACCCAAAGCTTTCCAGTAAGACCTCAGATAGGTTATCCTCTGTTTCAGTCATAAACTCTTCTGGTTCAACAAGTTTTTCTTCAGCCAAATCAGATGATGCTGCTGCCCCTTCCTACTCCCACTTTTTTGTGTTTTGAAGTCAGGTGAAGAGGAAGTTGGAGAGACTGAACCGGAACAAAGCTGCAGTTCTAGATGGGGTCATTCCCAGAGTCCTGAAGGCCTGTGCAGAGCAGCTCTGTGGGATTCTGCAACAACTCTATAATCTTAATCTAACCCAGGAGAAGGTTCCCCTGTTGTGGAAGATTTCTTGCATGGTTCCAGTTCCAAAAAATCTCACCCATCAGACCGGTTGCCTTGACATCCCACATAATGAAGGTCCTGGAAAGACTCCTGTTGCCCACCTGTGTAAGCAAACCAGCACCAGGACCTCCTGCAATTTGCTTATTGCCATGTAGTTGGGAGTAGAAGTAGAAATGGTTGAGGAATACAAATACATAATTACTTACTACTTACTTACTTACAAAACCTTGGTGTTTATCTGGAAAATAGGCTGAACTGGAGATGCAACAGTGAAGTCTACAAGAAGAGACCGAGCAAGACTGTACTTCTTGAGGGAGCTAAAATCTTTCAAGGTCTGCAGCAAGATGTTATAGATCTTCTATAAGTCTGTTGTTGAGAGTCTCATCTCCTCTGCCCTATCTATTGGGGCACAAGCCTCAGTGCAAGGGACCTCTGGAATCTATGGAGATGATGATGCAAAGAATGATTTTCCATAATATCAAGAAAATCATGGACAACCCAAAACATCCTCTTCATGAGACTGTTATTGGAAAACTGAAGAGTCTCTTCAGTCAAAGGCTTATTCAGCTTAGTTTTAAAACATACCGCTACAGGAAATGATTCCTGCCTACAGCCGTAACCATCTAGAACAACTTAACTTAGTTAAATTAGTTACTCCAACTCCATTTAATTTCCCTTTGAGCTTATTAAAGTTGTTTTTTTGTGGGGCCCGGGGAAGCGGCTGCCTGTCGCTGAGTTGCCCGGGTAGTGGTTGGGGAGTGGGGCTGGGGCTCTGACGCCCAGGGGTCTCCTGCCCCTGGTTTTGGGGTTCACCTGTGCCCGGAGGGTTCGGGCGGCCTTGGACGTGCTGGCATGGTGGTGGGTCGCTGCCGGCTGGGTCTGCAGGGGTGCGGTTGCAGCTGCCCTGTGTCGGGCGGACCTTGGCCCCTACTGTTTCCTGGTGGCGGCTGGGAGATGGGGGCGCCTTTTTGGTCCCATCGTCCAGGGGCAGCGCCTCTTCCCCAGTCTTACACACACCTTACTACCCTCTCTTATCTGGCTCAAGTCCACAACACTTACCCACACACTTTGTGGGAGAGGTGTGGTTTCTGGAGTGGGGTGAAGTAGTCCTTTGCCGCACTCCATGAACCTCTCTCCCTCATTCTTAAATGCACATTAGTCACTATTAAATACCACAAAATCACACACAAGGCGGTTGGGGGCAGGGGCTGTGCTTCAGCTAGAGAGCAGGGATCACGTTGCCGGTTCTGTGCGCCTCACAGCTCCTTGCATGTCCTGACACTGAGGGCCTGTGGTTAGGGCGGGGCTGGAGGGGAACTTCACTGTCTGAAAAACTGTGGGATGCTTCCCTCCACCTCCCCTTCCCTACCATTTTAATCACATCCTAGTCATCAACATTTTGGGCCAGAGGTGGGGAGGGGAAGGTTCTTCCTGTGTCCCTGTTTCCAGGGTGCTATCCGGGGTGGGGGGGTTGGTTTGCGGGCTCGGGGCAGTGGAGACGGCGGCGGTGGGGGTGCTTCTTGTCCTAGGGCCGCCCACTGATCTGCACCAGAGACGGGTCCCCCCCTACCACCAACCCCATCCATACCTTGAGTGAGTGAGTGAGTGAGTGAGTGAGTGTGTGAGTGAGCGAGCGAGCGAGTATGTGTGATTGTGTATGAATGTGGGTGGGGCTGGGTCTATGACTGGGTGTCCTCTGCCTCCCTGGGTTACAGTGCTGAGGGCAAGGGGGCTTGTATCAATGCACCACGGCTGGCTGTCTTAGCTCCACTAGCCACAGGGGGGATCTACCTCGGACCCCCTCTGCTGTCCTCTGGGTGGGTGCGTGGTGTCCCTGCGGTGGGCTGTCTGATCTCTGTGCTCTTGCGTGGCCCCGTTGTCCTGGACCCTTGGCTTCCTCTGCTCGCTCTGAGCTCTGGGAGGGGGTGTCAGTGGCCCTCTGTACCCATGGCTGAGCATAATTTGTGTAATACCTGCATCACAATTTATGCATGCTCACGTGCAATCACACATTATAGAGATCACAACACTTTAACTGTGCAGATCTGTTTATTAATAACACCAAGTTTGTCTCATATTTATTTATGTGTTATGTGGCGCATACATTGATGTTTTTGTCTGCTTTCTGCTAACTTTATCAACACAGGTATGATTCAATGCCATCTCGCAGTTTCCCAAGGATGCTTTAGGAGCGATCTAGTAGATGCTAGTTTTGTTTGTTTACTTGTTTCTATTTGAATATTGGTAAGGCAAGGCAAGGCAAGTTTATTTGTATAGCACATTTTCGTGTACAAGACAATTAGAAGTGCTTTACATAAGTCAAAAGATCAGAAAATGAAACAATAAAATCAGTTTTGAATTTAAAAGAAATAAAATAAAAATAAAAATAAAATAATAAAAATAGTACTCAGTTGCTATATGCACAGTTAAATAAGGCTGTTTTCAGCCTGGATTTAAACAACGGCAGAGTTGAAACCTGTCTAACCTCTCCAGGAAGACTGTTCCAGATTTTAGGAGCATAAAACTGGAATGAAGCCTCCCCTTGTTTGGTCCTGACTCTGGGCATCAGCAGGAGGCCACTACCTGAGGTTCTCAGAGTCCTGGCTGGTTAATATGGCTCTAACATGTCAGATATGTACTTTGGGGCTAAACCATGAAGAGACTTGTACACAAGCAAGGCTGTTTTAAAATCTATTCTTTGAGTGACAGGAAGCCAGTGCAGAGACTTGAGCACTGGACTAATGTGGTCATATTTCCTGGTTTTGGTCATAACTCGAGCAGCAGCATTCTGGATGTTCTGAAGCTGTCTT
>JAVLVB010000437.1:126169-136698 GCA_032876305.1 Orestias chungarensis | reverse complement strand
AGTGCATACAATTGAAAGTAGTTCAGTAAAATCATCAATAAAACAGTTCTTTGGAGGTTTGTAGATGGTAATACAAAGAATGGAAGATTGTTTTGTATCCATTTTGAATGATACATACTCAAATGATGAAAAAACCCCAAATACTAATTTATGAATGGGTATATTGTCCCTAAATATGGCACAAACCCCCCCACCCCTCATGTTTTGACGTGTTTCAGATAAAAAATTGAAGTGAGGTGGACTAGCTTCAATCAGGACTGTATCTGCTGTGTTTTTATCTAGCCATGCGTCTCTGTACACTGGAGATGGAGTTGACATAAGGAGTTTGTGTTGGGGGAGGAGGAGGGCCAGGACGACGGGATGGGAGAGGACTGGGGCATGGGGTCATCCTGATGGCAACACTAACCAGCTCCTTCATGTGTTCTGTAAAATCCACAAGATGAAGAGATGGTGACGATGATGTTGATGAGGGCGGGTCCTCATTTCTGCCTTTTAGTGTAGGCGGTATCTCAGAGAGCTCCAGGAGGACGTCATCTGGAGGCGCAGGTGGGGGCTGGGGTGCCGCCGTCTCCGGGTACTCTCTGGGCTGCGTCGCATTCTTATCCTTATCTTCATGTTTTCGCTTCATTTTGTCCTTGGCCGCTGGAGCAGAATGGGAACTCAAAACATAGAATAGATTAGGTGCAAACAGCCTAACTTAAGATAATGTATGCGGTCCCAGAAAAAGCTGAAATTGTCAATATAACTAAAGGTGTAAGTGGCACACACACCTGATAGCCATTTGTTCAGGCTGAACAGCCTGCTGAACCTCTCATCTCCTCTCATTGGTGGTAGAGGGCCACTGATGAACACGTCAGCATCCAAATTATTAACTGTCTGTGTCCTGCGAACGACTGGAGTCGAGGAGGATTTTGGTCTCGTCGGTAGTGCAGGCCAGCCGGTCGCATCGCAGATTTCTCTCTTCTTCCTCTGAGATGACTTACTCTTCGGTTTAGCGCCGAGCGCATTCCGGACATTACTTGTCTTGTTATTCAAAGAAACATCCTCTTGTTTCTGGTTGTCCTTGCCCGTGCTGATTAGCTGACGGGTAGAAGCATCATGTCCATTAAGAGGTAGGGTTGTATCGTAATCAGCATTTATTTCCACATTTACTTCTAGTCGTTGGATTTTGGTTTCCAGCATGTTGAGTTTCTGAAGGAGATTAGCGTAGTCATCCTCAGAAAAAGAAAAAGGAGGCATCTTGCTGATGGATTTATCGGTTTTCGGAAGATATGCAGGGAGAAGCTCCAAAAAGAATTAAAAAATTAAAAAATAAAAAATAAAAAATAAAAAAGAATGCAAAAACACAAAACGCAGAGCTGAAGCAGGACAGATAAGGGGAAGATCAGGAGACAGAGAGAAAGTGTCCGCCTCCGTCGAGAGCAAAGCAAGAAGCTTGTTCCCTTTTACTCTGTGCACCCCCAACCCTCCGTCATGTTTAGCTTTAGAATGTTTATAACACCTCAGAAATCCATGAACGATTACGGTATGAGAAGCAAGGGAGGCATTATATTTTTAAATCCTCACTTGGAAAAGAAAATCTGTTAAGCAGAACTGTGGCAGACAGAAACTTATTCTACTAGCCATGATGCTGAACAGGACAAGGGGGAAAATAAATAAATAAATAAATCCATCCATCCATCCATCCATCCATCCATTGTCTTCCACTTATCTGGGTTCGGGTCGCAGGGGCAACAGCCTAAGCAGTGAGACACAGACTTCCCTCTCCCCCGCCACTTTGGCCAGCTCAACCGGGGGAATCCCAAGGCGTTCCAAGGCCAGCCGAGAACATGGTCCCTCCAGCGTGTCCTGGGTTTTCCTGTACATCTCCTCGACCAGGAGGCATCCTCAATTATCCTCAAATGGCTCCTCCCGATCTGGAGGAGTAGCGGTTCTACTTTTACTCCCTCTTGGATGGCCGGAATCCTTACCCTATCGCTAAGGGAGAGCCAAGACACCCTGCGCAGGAAACCCATTTCAGCCGCTTGTATCCAGGATCTCGTTCTTCCGGCCATGACCCAAAATCTCATCACTATAGATGAGGGTGGGAAGATATTTCGACTAGTAAATCGAGAGCTTCGCTTTTTGGCTCAGCTCTCTCTTCACCGCGACGGACCGGTACAGTACCCGCATCACTGGAGACGCCGCGCCAAAATGGAGCGTGAGATCGATAGATGGATGTGTATCAATCTCCCGCTCAATTTTTCCCCCATTCATGAACAAGACCCCAAGATACTTAAACTTCTCCACTTGAGGCAGGACCTCCTCCCCCACCCGGAGAAGGCACTCTACCCTTTTTCTGACTCAAGACCATGGCCTCGGACTTGGAGGCACTGATTCTCATCCCGGCTGCGTCACACTCAGCTGCAGAGCGCTCCAGCTAGAGCTGCAGATCACGAGCTGATGAAACCAAAAGGACCGCATAATCTGCAAAAAGCAGAGATGCAATCCTAAAACCACCAAATCTGATCCGCTCAATACCTTAGCTGCGCCTAGAAATTCTATCCATAAAAGTACTGAACAGAATTGTTGACAAAGGGGCAGCGTTGGCAGAGTTCAACTCTCACCAGAAACAAGCTCGATTTACTGCCGGCTATTCGGACCAGGCTCTGGCACCGGTCATACAGGGACCTAACAGCCTGTATCAAAGGGCCTGATACCCTATACTCCTAGTACCCCCCACAGGATGCCCCGAGGGGCATGGTCGAACGCCTTCTCCAGGTCAACAAAACACATGTAGACTGGTTGGGCGAACTCCCATGCACCCTCCAGGACCCCACTGAGGGTGTAGAGCTGGTCCAGCGTTCCACGAAAACTACACTGCTCCTGCTGGATCCGAGGTTCGACTCTCCGACGCACCCTCCTCTCCAGAACCCCCGAATAGACCCTACCGGGGAGGCTTAAGACTGTGACTACCCTATAGTTGGAACACAATCTACGGCCCCCCTTTTTCAATAGGGGGACCATCACCCCAGTATGCCAATCCAAAGGAAATTCCCCTGACATTCACGCGATGTTGCAAAGTCGCGTTAACCAACACAACCCTACCATAGCCAGAGCTTTAGGGAACTCCGGGCGAATCTTATCCTCCCCGAGGAGCTTTTTAACTACCTCGGTGACTTCCGCACCAGAGATTGGAGAGCCCGCCCCAAGGTCCACATGCTCTGCAGAATCGAGGAGGTCTTCGAAGTACTCCGCCCACCGACCCACGACATACCAAGTAGAGGTCAACAACACACCATCCCGACTGTAAATAGTGTTGGTGGTGCACCGCTTTCCCCCTCCTGAGACGCCGGATGGTGGACCAGAAATGCCTTGAAGCCGTTTGGGAGTCTTTTTCCATGGTCTCTCGAAACTCCTCCCACGCCCGGGTCTTTGCCTCAGCAACCGACTCGAGCCGCATGCCGCTTGGATCCCCGGCACTCGTCAGCTGCTTTCAGACCCTCACAGGCTGCTTCCAGACTCCCACAGGCTGCTTCCAGACTCCCACAGGCCAAAAAGACCCGATAGGACTCCTTCTTCCACCTGACAGCATCCCCCGAGGATTGCCGCCCTGACAACCCTGCGACCGCAGCTCCGGTAAGCCGCCTCGGCAACGGAGGCACAGAACAAGGCCCACTTGGACTCAATGTCCCCCAACTCCCCCGGAACGTATTTGAAGTTCTTGCGGAGGTGGGAGTTCAAGCTCTGCCTCACGGGGGACTCCGCCAGGCGCTCCAAGCAGACCCTCAAAATTTGTTTGGTCTGCTAGGTCTGACTGGCCTCCTCCCCCACCAACAGAGCCAACTCACCACCAGGTAGTGGTCAGTGGAAAGCTTCGCTCCCCTCTTCACCTGACTGTCCAAGACATGTGGCCGCAGATCAGACAACACGACAACAAAGTCAATTATCGAACTGCGGCCTAGGGTGTCCTGGTGCCAAGAGCACATATGGACACCCTTATGCCTGAACATGGTGTTAGTAATGGATAATCCATGATGCACACAGAAATCCAATAACAAAACACCGCTCTTGGTCAGACCAGGAGGGCCATTTCCCTTAACCACACCCCAAGAGCCAGCTTTTGCAGCCATGTGTCGAGGTGAGTCTGACTATTTGCAGTAGGTCCCTCTCTACCTCGCACACCAACTCAGGCTCCTCCCCACCAGAGAGGTGACATTCCATGTTTCAGGAGCCAGCTTTTGCAGCCGCCACCCATCCCACACAGGGGGCATAAAGCCCCTGACAACACAACCCCTAGGATCATTGGGACACGCAAACTCCTCCACCACGATAAGGTGGCAGCCCAGGGAGAAGTAAATAAAAAAAATAAATAAAGTATTTTTAATAGATTGATTTTTTGGGGGGAGCAGTAAACCTATAATCTGCCAATTGCTAAACAACTACAGAGCAGGAGTTTCTACATTTAAACTTGGGGGTTCACTGCTTCATTTGAAAATCTCATCAGCATTCTGAGTTGGATGTTGTGATGCATGGAGGTTTTCTGGTAACAGTGGTGGCTGATCTCGAAGCTGTTTTACACTCGTCTCCCTGGTGGATTCTGACGACCCGGTAAGCGTGGTAAGCGTTTCTGGACCAGTGAATCTTGAGAGAGTCGTGTCTGAGCGTGATGTTGACTTGAGAGGAGGAAAAAACATAGAATTAGATTAAATAAAGCAGAATGAGGGTCATGATTTGGCAGGTAGGCAATGAGTAAACGCTACGCATCTACTTGCATAGTGCTTTCAATAATCTGGTGGCTTGACTGTGGTAACAGGCTTGGTTATATAGTTAAGAATAAAGTTGAAACTATGATAGATGATGAGTGGGCGTGGTTGATGAAGACAGAACCGTCAGGATCATAACAAAGCTTCTTGACTCAAATGTACAGTAAACTCTCAGGAGACCAGAAAGCAGGTAAATTATGCTGAATTAGGAGAATGAATTATGGCAGCTTGGAAGCAGAGACAGCGGGGGTGACGTGAAAGGAGGGAGCAGAGCTGTCGAGAGCTCTGTTGATGTTATGAAGATAGAAGATGGAGTGGATCTTGTTTGTTTGTAGTTGAAGTTGACACCACCAATTAAAGGTGAGTGGATAGGAGGCTCTGAATGGTGGGTTTCATGATAAAGAGCTTTCGAGGGAACTGTGACGAAGGTGGATAAGTTGAGTCCATGTTTGTTATTGTTGGTTTTTGAGGCTCAAGGTGATCTTGAGAATTTACCTGGGGTTGAACACAGAGGGAATTAGCTTTGAGAAGCACAAGATTGACATAATAGGGTAACAACAAGTATTCAACTACAAAGATTGGCTCTTACAAAACAACATTAACAATAACGACTAACACTCAGACAGTGTCTGTTTGGTCCATCAGTCCTCTTAAGCAGCTAAGTTGATTGTGATGATAAGGCGCACCTGTGAAAAAACACAGGTGCTAAGAATGTTTGCCACTGTGAGGAAGCCACTTGGCCTTCCCCTTGATCTCTATAATGGGTCCTGAATTAACTTTGAATTAAACTAGGGAGCTAACCTCCTAGGAGTTATTATTTTTCTTAAGGGGGCTTGCATTAGACTGCATAGCCCCCTTAAGAAAAATAATAACAGAAGAATACAGGACGTGACACCATGAACAAGAGCATCAATTTATTTAATGGCATGAGATTGAATTCCCTCCACTGTGTTTCTCTGAGATATTGAGAAAAGTAAATTTGGAATGGATTCTTTAAAAGCTATAACAGCATTGCATGATAGACACCTTCTATAATGAAATTGTCAGGTTGAGTCTTTCCAGTCCATATCTAGGTTTTCCACTTCCCTTCATGCTCCGGTTTCACCACCACCAGTATACACACCTTCAAGACTCCGCACGATCATCACAATCCTCTGGTTCATCGCTCAACTGGTTCAGCTGAGAGTCCTTGAGTTTATGTGGGCCAGAAGCCTCAATTATGACAGAATACTCAGGCCAGGCAGATCCACAAGATGTTCTCAGGAGGGTTATATCAGATCAATCTACCATGCTACGATACTGTCCTTCACTCCCTCTCTGAACTACAACAGGCTACAACAAATCAAACACTGGATAATATCACTCACCTTCTCCAAAACCTGATCCCTAGACCCGCCGACACTGGTCATCCTCCCTACGAGGGCGCTAATACTTCTCTTCCCCCGTCACCACCACTTCCGCAGCACTCTCTTCCGGTTCCGGTTTCCTGGGGCGTTTCACTTCCTGTTCCGGAATGCTATTCAGATGAAGCTGGCAGTTGAGAGGGGTTTATTATGCAGTGCTCGTGGGTTTTCACTCACTCCCCGCAGTCCTTTCCCAATTATGATGCCAGAATTGCGTTTATTATTGGCCAGCTGTCCGGTAAGGCACTTTGATGGGCTGAGTCTGGTTCCACCGTTACCCAGACTTTAGCATTACCTTTCGAGATTTCAAGGATGAGTTTATGGAGGTTTTTGGGCACGAGATTCAGAGCTTTAGATGGTCGTCGCCTTCCTCAGATCACCCATGTCACTAACCCCTAGAACTTATCATTTCACACCAAACTTAGATCCCTTTTTTTTTTCTCCTCATCCCAACCTGAAATAATTCTTGGTTTTGACTGGCTCACAACACAAAATCCCTCCATAGACTGATCTAAACGTTCCATAAGGACCTCTCCATCGATTCTCAAGACCTCAGCAACTTCTCCGTCAACTACCTGGACCTTAAACAGGTTTTTAGTAAGAGTAAGGCTTGCTACCTACCACCTCGTTTTCCTTACAACTGCGCAATCGACCTTCTCCCTGGAGCTCCACTACCCTCCAGCCGCCTTTTCCACATCTCCCGTAGTGAAAGAGAATCGATGGAGAGTTACATCAATGAGTCCCTCGCCGCTGGCATAATCCGGTCCTCCTCGTCTCCCCTCGGGAGGGGCTTCTTCTTCATCACCAACAAGGATGGTTCGCTCCAACTTTGCATCGACTACAGAAGACTGAACATTATCACCGTCAAAAACAGGTACCCCTTGCCACTCATCACTGCCGCCTTTGAGTCCCAACACAAAGCCACCATCTTCACTAAACTGGATCTTCGCAACGCATACCACCTAGTCTGTATACGCCAGGCGGATGAGTGTAAAACCGCTTTCAAAACACCTATAGGTCACTTCGAAGATCTGGTTATGCCCTTTGGTCTCTGCAACGCTCCCTCCATCTTCCAAGCACTCATCAATGACATCCTCCACGATTTTTTTGAATATCTTTCTTTTTGTTTATCTTGACGATATCCTCATTTTCAGTAAAACCCTCACAGAACACAAGTCTCACGTCCGTTAAGTCCTCCAACGTCTTCTCCACAACCATCTGTATTTCAAGGCCGAAAAATTTTAATTTCATAAACCCTCCATAACCTTCTTCGGCTACATCTTCGAGGGCGGGCAGATCCGAACTGATCCCACCAAGGTTCAAGCTGTCACCGAATGGCTCCTCCTAACATCCAATGACAGCTTCAACGATTCCTGGGTTTCACCAATTTTTACCGCCGCTTCATGAAGAATTACAGCCAAACCGTTTCTCCATTAACCGCACTCAACTCTACCAAAAGAACTTTCACCTGGACCCCCGACGCCGACAATGCATTCCCTAATCTCAAGCCCCTGTTCTCCCAAGCCCCAGTCCTCGTTCAACCAGATGCCACTAGACAATTAATTCTGGAACTGGATGCCTCCGACCTAGGGGTCGGAGCCGTCCTCTCCCAGAGAGCCAAAGACGATGACAGACTTCACCCTTGTGCCTTTTTCTCCCGACGCCTCTCCCCCGCAGAGAAAAACTACGACGTGGGAGACCATGAACTCCTGGCAATCAAGCTCGCCCTAAAGGAGTGGCATCACTGGTTGGAGGGTGCCAACCAATCCAATGCTGGTCTGGACTGGTCACCTCAACCTTGAATATATAAAATCCGCCAAACGTCTCAATCCCCATCAGTCACGTTTGTCATTGTTTTTCTCACATTTTAACCTCTCTATCTCCTACAGCCCCGGTTCAAAGAATACCAAACCAGACACTCTCTCCCGACAGTTTTCCCTGGATGAGTCCAATTCAGAACCCACATCCATCATTTCCCCTCAGTGTGTGGTTGGTTCCATCTCCTGGGAGATTGAGGGAGTAGTCCATAATCTCCGGACACCTCCTCAAAGGACCCTGTACGTACCCTCCTCAGTTCACTCTCAAGTTATCCATTGGTTTCATACAGCAGGTTTCTCATGTCACCCAGGTTCCAGTCGGACCATAGCACTGATCTCCCGCAGTTTCTGGTGGCCCAATTTACATAAAGATGTCTGCTGTTATGTCCAAGCCTGTCCAACCTTTTCCAGAAACAAGACTTGCAATAAACCTCCATCCGTCTCCTCCAACCCCTTCAGATTCCAAGTCGCCCTTGGTCTCACATTGCTATCGATTTCATCACCGGCCTCCCAGTTTCTCAAGGTATGACCACAATATTCAAGGCTGGCTGACGGTGGTACGTATCGACGTCACTTCCTGTTGTTGCTCCGTGTGTCTGTTAGCGTCTGCTAGCTCCGCGCGCTCTCTTATTATTCCGAATTCTCTGTACTGAGACGTTTCTAAACACACCTTCACGTTAATCACACATTTCTGTTGCTTCACTGAAGTTTTTAGAAACAGTAATTGTTCTAAACAGACCTTTTTTTTGTGTCTTGAGCACTCGCTAGCTTAGTTAGCTTAGCTTCTAGCGGTACTATGGCTTCTCCCTCTGCTTCTCTTCTTTCCTGCTCTGTGTGTCAGATGTTTGGTTATTCCTCTACCTCCTTTAGAGATAATGGTGCGTGCATTAAATGTAGCATTTTTTTAGCTTTGGAGGCGAGGGTGTGTGAATTGGAAGCTCGGCTCCACGCTATTGAAACACCTGCAGATAGCCGAGGCCCATTAGCTTGCGTGGAGCCAACAAGAACAGGTTGCCCTAGTGATCCTCCAGCAGTTCCCATGCAGCTGGGAAATCAGCCTGGCTGGGTGACTTTACGCAGAAAGCACAGTCCCAGAACCCAGCTTTTGGCTCACCACGAACCTGTTAATGTTTCAAAGCGATTTTCCCCACTCAGCGATATACCCGCTGAGAAACAGATTCTGGTAATTGGCAGCTCCATAGTCAGAAACGTTGCTTTAGAGAAACCAGCAACCATAGTCAAATGTTTGCCAAGGGCCAGAACAGGCGACATAAAATCATACCTCAAAGTGCTGGCTAAGGATAAACATAAATACAGTAAAATTGTTATTCACGCTGGCGGTAATGACACCCGGTTACGCCAATCGGAGGTCACTAAAATTAGTGTTACTTCGGTGTGTGAGTTTGAAAAAACAATGTCGGACTCTGTACTTTTCTCTTGTCCCCTGCCTGATCGGACCAGTGATGTCCTTTTTAGTCGTATGTTGTAATTCAACTGTTGCTTATCTAGGTGGTGTCCAGATAACTGTGTGGGTTACATTGACAATTGGAAAACCTTTTGGGGAAAACCTGGTCTGATCCGGAGAGACGTTATCCATCACACTTTGGACGGAGCGGCTCTTCTTTCTAGAAATATGGCCGAATTTATTAACTCCCCAAATTACTAACAAACCAGGGTCCACACCAGGAAGCAGAGTCGTAGTTTAGAACTCCTCTCTGCGGCTTCTCTACAGTTACCTACCCAACATCCCATTGAGACGCTGTCTTGCCCACGGCCAAAACTAAATAGATTAAAGATCAATCTAAAAACAGCTAATCCTGAAAATCTCATAAAGATAAAAACAACTCAGATGAAACAAAAATGTACAACTATTAAGTGTGGCTTATTGAACATCAGATCTCTATCTTCAAAGTCGTTATTAGTTAATGATTGAATTCTTGATAATCAAATTGATTTGCTTTGTCTCACAGAGACCTGGCTGCAGCAAGAGGATTATGTTAGTATCAACGAATCAACTCCCTCTAATAATTCAAACTTTCACATTCTTCGAAGTACTGGGACAGGTGGAGGAGTAGGAAGCATTTTTCAATCAGAGGTATTAATTAATCCCAGACCAGGATTCAAGGATTCAAGGATTCAAGGATTCTTTATTGTCATTTCAACATACATGATGGTACATGAAGTGGAACGAAATGATGTACTCACGGTACTATTCCACCCAAGAGCTAATATTAAAATAGATAAAATAAGTTAAAAAATAAAATAAAATTAAAATAAATAAAATCGAAGTAAAATAAATAAAATAGGAATATAAGGTATTACGGTATTAAAGTGCTGGTATTGTAGTCCGTGCAGTGGTTTGTTTAGGATGAGTTCAAGAGTCTAACAGCTTCAGGAATGAAGCTGTTTCTGAGACGGGTTGTTCTACACTTGATGCTCCGCAGCCTCCTGCCTGAGGGGAGCAGAACAAAAAGTGAGTGTGCTGGGTGGGTAGGATCCTTCCTGATGCAGGTGGCCCTCTTTCTGCATCTGGAGGTGTAGATGTCTGTGATGCTGGGGAGGCT